>VWZX01000322.1:293309-344261 GCA_013399015.1 Galbula dea | reverse complement strand
TTTTTCCACGGGAAAGAAACTGCCTGGATTGGCCTCACCTGCTTTTTTGCAGGGCTGGTTTAAACTCAGATTTGCAGATCCTGGCCGGTGAGACTGCTGGAAGGTGGGTGCAGCCCTGCAAACTTTTGCTGACTCTTTCTCAGTGCTGGCACCACCAGCAGCTGCACCTTGCTGGACAAGGCTATTTGGATGCTCCTTGCAGCTGTGGCTGAACTCTTTTCACACATCAGTACCTCTCTGAGCCCCAAAACCTTAGTGACCCATGATAAGAAAGTTGTACTGAATAGAAACTAAGATACTTCAATTCACAAGCAACAAACTGACTACAGAACACTCAGACTGTCTGCCAGGGACGTACTGAGATATTCCCCTTTTCCATGAGCACACAAACACATTTTACTCTGAAGGTAGAGGATGAGGTAATGCTGAAATACAGACAAACCTCTCCCAGCCCTAGGGGCTGATGTGCCTTCAGCAAAAGCGTGAAGTTACCAGAACCAAAGGTATATTTTACTTTACTGTGTCCCTGTCTGTCAGTGCCAGTGTGGAGGGTTGCGTGCTGCAGGGCAGAGGGGTTGTAGCCAGCCAGGAGTTGACTCCTTGGCCCAAAAGCTCCTTGGCCACTCATGCCACCCTGGGCTCAGTCGTGCTCTCTCCAGGAGCCCCTCAGGCAGAGTGGAGCCCCAGCAGCCAGCCAATGCCAGGTCAAAGGGAGCTGCAGCTCCTGTTGCCATCCCCTGTAGCAGCCCAAACAGCAATGTCCAGCTTCAGGATGCTTTTCCCATTAGATCAAATCTAAGCCTTTAGTATGCAAACTGCCCACAAGCCAAATCAAAAATTTTTTCCCCAAAAAATCTCCATATGGGGGCTTTATTCAGTTTTCACTGGGTCCTCCAAACAAGTCATGAAAGAAGCAACTGTTGCAACATCAAAACTAGGGTTTCTCTGGGTCACATTTTAAATACTTATCCCTGAGCTTCTGTGTATTGCAAACAACACACTGTGAACCCAGAGAAACACCACAGCTTGATACTGGCATCCTATGTATTACCCTCGATTTACACATCATCTACAACTTAAAAATTAGCTTCATTCTTAAACTAGTTCCCCAAGTTTCCCCCTTTCTCCTGCCCTTTATGTGGCAGGGATGATTGCCGCTTATTATCCTGAGAAATAACAACATTTTCACAGACACCAAGCTTCATAGCTTCAAATCAAAACCAAGAAAGAAGAAAGGATGAACAGTAAATAGCACATTCACAGAGGAGAATCTTTTTTTTTCATTTTTAAAAATGTAGTAAAGATAAAAGAAATTCAAGTTTTTTTTAAAAAAAGGTTGGTTTGAAGGACAAGACTTAAAACTCCTTAACCTGAGGTGGCTGTGGTTCTGTGCAGAAGCCTGAAGAGCAAGGGCAGAGGGAGGGATGGCCAGCGAGCGGCACTCGATGTGAGCTCGAGCTGTTACATGGGCAACTGCAGGGCAGGGGCACAGCCATCCTCCCCCAGCAAGCAACAGCATGTCAAAACATTCCTGCCGAAATGCTGCAGCGCCAAGAGCCAGGCTCAGCCTTGCAGGCTCACTCCAAGAAACACAACGGCACTTGGAAAATGGTTGCTCCTGGGGCAGCAGCAGCCAGCGCAGGTTGCCCTGCTGCTGGCAGTCTGACTGACTGCTTTGCACTCATCATACACCACGGTCTCCCTTTGGTCTCTGTGTGACAGGAGATGGCAAAAGCTCAGGATTTAAGAATTACAGAAAAATCCAGAGCTGCAGCCCGATGGATGACCCGCGCCTCTGCACAGCTCTGCAGGCATAAGAGGAGAAAGACAATCGCCATGGGCATTAAAAACAATTAGACAGTAGCTAATGCACATGCAGAACAGCTGGAGAGTTAGCCCCTGCTGCACTGATTCTGCCATGACCAGAGCCCACCAGTTCTGAGGTACCTGGCAGTTCTGAGCATCCTAGTTGTCCCTCCATCCCCCAGACCTCTCGAGGGGCCAGCCGTGCCAAGGACAACGACTCGCTGCTGTCACACACAGTGGGGTCAAGGCTCAGCTCACAGGACAAATGCCTGACCCAAAGGCAGGCAGCAGGAGAAAACCCAGTCACTTTCAAAAAGCTTTTTTTTTTCCCAAAAAGCTCTTGTCCCTCAAGCTGGGACTCAGCCCCATCCACTGTCAGCAGCAATTTCTGCTCTAGGTGACAAGCTTCAAACTGTAAAACAGCAACTAGGATACCTCAGGAGAGACCTACTGAATGTGTGAGCCTGAGCACTTCAAATTTATGTCCCAAATCTCTGTTCAGATTAAAAGTAACTCTTCAGCTTTCCATCTGCACAAATGCTATGAAGGAGAGGAGGGGGTCAGTCAGCCAATTTATCTTTCAAATCGGGGATAAAAATTGACTTGTCATGGCAGAAAATTCTACCAAAGACTATTATTGTTGATTGATTCCTCTATGACAGAAGGTCAGATAAGCAAGAGCAGATAGATACCAAAGATAATGAACTTCCCCCTACTAGCATTAAGCACAAATAAAATATGAGTCCCTGTAAACCGAATGTTACGTGAAGAATGGAACAAAAATTCCAACCTTTCCAGGGTGTCCTTCAAACCAAATTCACAAATACATCTAGTGACTGACCTAATGTCTCTACATCTCTAGCTACATTCCTACCTTCTCATAATACCTGAGTTTGCAATGCAACACATTCACTTTACCCTGTTTAAAAACCACAAGTCATTAGAGGACTTGGTGCAGAAGATATTAAGAACAACTGTCCGGAGAGCTAGATTCTGGTTTGGTATATGAGCTTCTGCCTTACTTGTCAGTTTAGTAAGGCTTCTCCACTCCCTACCACAAATGGGTTATTTGTTAACAGATACTGCTGCCAATCAACCTTTGTAAAATTTGCTTCATACAATAGAAAGCAGAACATTCTTGTCAGTTTATCATCATAAACGAATTCAGGTTTTCTGTTGTTGTTGGTACAGCATTAGTCTTGGGAGTCTGTTTTGGATAAACACAGAATATCTAATAGATTATTTTTGTTGGGTATTTGGCAATAAGATGACCACTTTTATGTACACTAATTATTAAACAAACTCTTATTTATCAACAGATTATAATAATTCAGTAACTGTAGAATAAAATTACTCCTATGTGATTTTAACAGTTCCTTGAGTGTATAAAACAGCAAGCCAGAGGATAACCCGTAATAAAATGATCATATCAAGCTATTTGGAAATTAAACTTAAAGGCTGAGAAATACTGTCTAACTTACAAATACACTAAAATCTTCCCATTTACACTTGAGGTATAGGCTGTATGCAGAAGGCTTTCCTGAGAAACACACGCTTTTCCATTTCACAGTCAGAAAGTAAATGAGATTTACAGAACCACTTTTGGACGGTGAAGCTCTATCAAGCTGAACTGCTGCTGGGCCCAGCAGCTGTTACCCGTAACATCCTATTTAAATAGTGAAAAATGAGCAGCCAGTGGACTTTCACAGAGGGAAACCATCAAGCTGGAAGATGCCCAAGCAGGATTTCAAAGGCTGCAATGCCACCGTGGGTCCGCAGGCAGCAGGTCTCCCAGGAGAACCCTGACCGTAATGGTCACCACCTAGGACACAGCTCAGCTGCTGAACACCAAGAGAGGTGCCAAGCCAAGTGACAGCATCTCCTGGGCTGCAACTGATGCAGCACCCACTAGGTGAAGGAGAAGGAAAGATAACTTTGGTGAATAAGATTTTTCTCCCGTTCTCCATCACAATCATCTCACAGCAGTGTCAGTACCTCTGAGCAGTACTCCCTTTGTGCCACAGAGCTGTCATCAGGACAACACAAAAAGGTAGCACTGGTCGCTCCTAACCTGAAGGAACAGAAGTTGTTTCCCAAAATATTTTTTCAATGGCATTCAAACATTTGCTGGTGAACCCTCTTGCTACATAAATATTAAGACTCACATCTAAGGGTAAAGGGAAGGAAATCCAGCCAGGGCAACAGGGCTGCCTAGAAGAGTGACTGAGTCTTCAAACATTGATTCTTAATGAAGGAGAGCTAAACAAGAGCATCTCATCCAACCTCACCACCACCATCACGAGCAGGAAGTCACAAGGTTGCTCCTGAGAATACCCAAGTTTACAAAAACACCAGCACTTGGCAGTTACTCAAACAGCTAACCAGTTGTCATTAAACCAGTGCTTTGCACAGTAGAGTGGTGTGGAGGTTGTGAGATGGAAAATCCAACCCTTGAATCACCTAGGACAGAACACTTCACCAAGTACTGCATTAATACCATTTTTCCTGGTAAGAAGGGATCCCATAAGCAGCAGATATCCTAGCAAGATACTACCATGGATCATGCATTCCCTGAGTCCAGCAGAGAAAACCCTGCCAGATGACACCGGAGTCCCTTACCCTGTTAGATAGGTCACACTGAACCACTGGATAGGTTGACTGTTCCCAGAAACAGGTTGGGTTGCCTGGGATTGCTACAGTGTGGAAGCCTCCTCAGTAGTCAGATACCACCTTGGAGGAATACACTAAAAGGGACAATCCTGACTCTAAGTAGTTTTTTCCTGCTTTTGTGAACCTAAAATGGATGTTAAGGAAGTGATGAGAAATGACTTGCAGTTCTCTAGCAACAAGAGTACCTTCAGGTAATGCCAGCAGCCTGCTACAAACTGAAGCAGTAAGCTTTCAGTTGAATGGAGAGGAGGGCAGCAATGGTGAAAGGGCAGCTGGGCAGGCTGGGGCTGGGGACAGAGCCCACTCTACAGCTCACAGGAGGGGTTGGGGCAGTGAACCCCCCAGTACAATCCTGCTGGGGCAGGACTCTGGGAAACCGTAGGAGCTACCACCCGCGTCTGAAAACTGCCAGAAGAAACCAACTGGCTAGACACTCTTCCTTCTCCTCCACTCCCTTCAAAAATTATTAGTATATTTAAAGAAAAAAAAACTTGGCACTTCTCTAACACCCCTTCTCCAAAATTGCCCATTTGGGATCCTAACAGCTCTGCCAATGTGCTGAGGCCATTTCCTCTCTACGATGAACCCTTCTGGATACAAATTAGGAAAGAGCAGTGCGCAAACAGCATCTTCTCCTTGAGGTAGTCTTAGTCATCTTGGTCCCCAGCCCCCAAATACAAAAGAACTAACCCTAACAAACACTGTAACATTAAACATCTTCACATTCTGTAAACTGCTGGAGAATGCATCTGCTGCATTCATACAGAACCATGTGCATTGGGTTGAAGATCATACATTCAACTCTGTCGTGAAATAAATATATAGGAAAAAGAGTAAAAAAACCCCAAAAAACAAAAAAACAAACAAAAAAGATTCTTGCTACAATGGCAGGGACGCTCACCACCCCCTCTCCTGCCTGGATCACATTTGCCCCTCTCCTGGGGTGAGCAAGCTCCCTGCCTGAGACACAGCAGAAGGCACCAGCCGGGGCAAGCTGGGCTCACTCTTTGCTCACGCTCGTCTTGCAGGAATGTAGAACGGCCTTAAAAAGGAGAGGCAGCTGCTCCAGGGGGACATTCACCATTTTTCCTGGTAAGAAAAGAAAAAACAACCCAGAATTAGCAGCCACTCCTGAATCAGATTTCAGAGACACCTAAGCCAGCAATGCCAGAGATGGTTTTACCTTGAACCTCTCAGAAAAACAGTTAATCATCCTACTGATACATTAGACATTTGATATTCATTTGGACACAACAGGATTTATTATTTACTGAATCGAAAGCAAAATAAATGGGCAAAGTCAGATCAAAATGATTTCTCCACAATGGAGTAATATTTATAGAAACTGGGAAAGACTAAATCCCATCTCTCCTCAAACTCCCTTGTTGATCTCAATGAGTAAATTACAACAGCTACTCTGTAATTATTACCTACTTCATTACAACAGAGCAGGATGAAGCAGGATGAGTCTTGACACAGGAAGGCAGGTATCTCCCCTTGCCATAACATTCAGGAACAAACTGTGAAACAATGCTTTAGTAACACCAGAGCTTGTAGATCCAATTAGTGACACAATAGCATTTGAAAATTTCACTTGTGGATTTCAGAGGTCCAGATGAGCTGAAACCTGGTGGTTACACCGCAGAACTGCCTGCTGCCCTGCTTACCACTTACTCCTTCATTAAGCAGCATTTTAGGGATTGCTCTTAAGGTTGCTGGAGCTGTTGTCTCCAAGAGCAGTCACTGAGCTTTGCAGATGAGCAGCTTATGACATTAGCTGTTCTCCTCCTAGTCTTCTTCTTATGAGATAACTACTCAAGCTAGGATTATACCTGAGACAAAACACCTCCAAGCTGGGATTGAAAGGAAGAAAACAAAACAAGAACCTGACAAAAGTAATTAAAGGGCAGAAGACTAGAGCAAGGCATGTCTTCCTTGGAGCAGAGGACTTGGGAGTGGAACATAACACCACGTCCACCATCATCACAGGGACAACCTGCAAGGACCCAAGCTGGCTGGGTGAGCTAGGGGTGACGGGAGGTCAGCTCAAAGGTGGGGGAGAAGCTTTGATAGAAAAAGATCCTACACAAACATCCTCCACCAAAGTCAACAAGAATTTCACTGTTACAAATTCATTTTCTTTTAAAAGCAAATTTCGTAACTTGCGCACAACCCCAGTGGGATAAGAGGTCAAAATGTTACCTGCAATGTATCGTATCTCTGGCAAACACATCATCAAATCCGGGAAGCGGTTTGGCTGGTGTGGGTATTTGTACTCTGTGAAGTCCTGGCAAACATACCAGTATCGCTTGTTCAGCTGCTCCAGTTGGGACGCGTTGGTCAGACCCCTGATGTCTGAAAGTGAACGTGATCAGAGTCATGAAAACATGACCAACAAAACATCCTAGAAGGGCAGCAGACTTGCCCTCACTGCAACTTGTTCAGGAAAGACAAACTAATTGCTAAAAGTATAAGCCTACTCACTGCTTCAGAGACTGGCTTTGAGTGCCCAGCTGGACAAATACTAAAACTTCTCTCTCCCATCCTAGTACCTGCACCACAGATACATCTTTACATGTATGTCTGAATACAGGATTTCCTTCCACAGAAGACTAGGAGAACAGCTAATGTCCTAAGCTGCTCATCTGCAGAGCTCAAGGGATGCTCTTGGAGATAACAGCTCCAGCAACCTTAAATCCCTGCCTACCCGGCAGAAAGCAGCTCTGTGTCAAGGTTTAGTCCTCACAATGGATTCAGCATAATAATTCCTCAGACAGAACCATGTTGATTTCAGCTATATCATCTTGGCTGAGGAAAGCACTCAACTCTATAATTCAAGGCATCATCATATTTCTCTCCATCTGCTTATGAACTATGTCATATGAACTTTATAAACTTGTCAACTTCTCATTTTTTAATTTAGCTTTGCCAATGTCAGGCAACATACACAAAGGAAAAATGGACATTTCCAAGCTATCAAAGTGGCAGGAAGGCCCACTGCCACCAGTCAGCATGATCAATGGCATCGGCACCCTGCCGGGGTCCTGGGAAGGATCCAGCACGTGGAGCAAGGAAGCTGCAAGCCCTCGGTGCAGGCTCAGTACTGTAAGACCATCTGACGGAAGAGGCATTTATCTACTGCCCAAAAGCTGACTTTTAAAAATAATTCCCAGGTATTTCACATAAAAAATTGCAAACTTCAACTAAAAATAAAAGAAGACAGGAAGTTAATGAAAATACGTTTTGGAAAACAATAGAGACAGCTCGAGAAGTGCATTATACAGTGTCAGGAAACTGCCCAGGGAAGCAAACCGGAACCTCAGCCCAGCACAGATTGAAGTGTCAGCACTATCTCCTCCTGGAAATGAGTGGGGGAGGACAGAGCCTGCAGCACATTTTCACAGACTGCAACTATCTTTCACCACACAAAAAGCTTTGGGGACATTTCTGTCCAAAATTACAGAACACCATCCATTAAGCATTTGCCTCTCAACAGTTTTCTTCACTCACAACATGAAGAAATGTCCTGTGAGGCCCAACAGAGGTGGGGCCACAACAAAGGACTGGAAAGGGAATCCACAAGCAGTGGATCAAGACTAGAGACAAGGACAAGTACTACCGAGGACAAAACTGATCTATTTCACACTATTTCAGTCCACTGCAGTTTTTAGGAAGTGGCCAGGATCTTCTCCCACGTTGAACCACTACTCTGCATAGATTCTGAAATGCCCAGGGTCTGCCAGCTTCAACACTCTCGTTAAACAACAGGAGGAAGCAGTCCTTTCTCAGGCAGAATTCATTGCCTGCACATAAATTCCTGATTACTTTTCACTCTGAAGAGTTAGCATTAGATGTAGAATCCAAAAAGCTGGAAGCTATCTAGGTCACCTAAGTATTATCCTGAAAGTAAATATCCTAAGNAAAAAAAAAAAAAAAAAAAAAAAATGAGGACTGGTTTTACAAATTCATGCTTTAAAGCAGAAAAATGAACAAATACATTTTCTAGTTGGGAATCTTTGAAAGTGTGTTATGCATCTAGTCAATATTTCCCTCAGAAAAAAATCCAACATGCAAATTAATTGGTTTTAGAGTATCATTTAGTTAATTGTCTAAACAGTAAGCTAAAGCAGTAATACTTTTAGATGACACATCTTTGTCTGATAAAGAGCTTGCTAGCAGCTGGTAAGTTATCACTCACCCAGACAGGTCTCACCAGCCTCTGCTCTGTTCTTATGCTGGTATTGGCACATATGTAAAATGATACCCTTGGTGCCTATATTTAAAAGCAATAAATTTTTTCTAAGCAAATGAATTAATTCACTTTAGGATTTCCCCACATGGGTATCCCTGTATCCCACTCCACAGTGTATAGTCTGTACAATGGCAAACATGTACAGAGATGTTTCAGAGCTTGAGGCTCTTTCTGGCTCTGGACCCCTTCCTCCCATTCCTCACCAGAGAAGGAAAGGCTGCTCAGACTGCTTATTTCAGAGTTTCCCCAGCGGGGTCAGTGCCTTCTCTTCATTGACTCACCTTGATTTAGGAAGTTAATGGCTTTCATGCATGCATACTCCTCATTGCTGACCTTCAGCTGGTTGAATTTGCGGAAGAGGTAGATCAGTCGCTCCATCACCTCCATCCCCTCTTCACTGAATCTGCAGGACAGAGATCACACATCAACGCATACAGGACACAGTCTACACAACAAAGGCAAGAAGCTTCTTAAAACAACTTCAGATGTTTAAATCCAGCAAAACAATTAAACATCCTACAAAAGAATTCACAAAAATTGTCATCAAAACTGCCTGAAGTCTGCAGACACCCTTAAATTCAAGCAGAAGGAAGAAGGAAAATTACTCGGTTACAAACTTGACTGCTACAGATGTTTTAGCAAAAAAACATCTCTTGGTGATTCAGTTCATCACCAGCCTGCTTTGACAGAGAGAAACGTTTGATGGAGCCAGGCATATACAAAAACTTCTTGTGTGCCTGTAAGCACACAGCTTTGCCTCTTTACATTAACATTTCTCCAGTTTTCAATGTACCTTTGCACTTCACTGGGCTAATGGGAGGTTTAACTAAGCAGTTTGGGGAATGAGATGAGATTTCACAGAAGTGTGGAGTTATACCTGTCTTGAAGGACATGAAAATATCCTGCAAAGCACCTGTTGTCCTGTCAGATGCAAAGGTCAGTCAGTTTTCCCCCTCTGGCTGCTGTTGCACTGCATCTATCCACGAGAGCAAGCAACTCACAGCACATTATACAGGACTGTGTCTTACTCCTGATGGATATTTTGCAGGATAAAAGCATCTCTAGCAACCTTTGGAGTCCTTCCCCCATTCAGACAACCCGCTTTCAGCAGTGTTGCATGCATTTTTGCCCTTCACTACCTCACAGCTTTCTTCAGTTTGTGATTTCCACCATTTGCAGCAACTCAAAGTAACCTGCACTGGCCACCAGCAGAAACCCCAACACATTCTTGGGGGCCTGGAGGTGTCCCAACAGTTGTACAGCTGCACAGCACCCTGCATCCCACCCTGAGACAGCTGGAAAAGGTGCTGCTTGACAGCATGTTACTGAGGGACATTGATCCTCTGTAACAAACACATCCAACCTGAGAGTCACGTTGTTGGGTCTTAAACAAACCCCTTACTTCTACAAAGCTGATAAATTAATTTTAACCTTTACCTATGGAACCAATGCAATCCACAGGCTTTGGCTCTGCACAGAAGCTGAACAGAGCAGCACCCAGGCAGGACTGCTCCAGTGGGACGGGACCACAGGACCATGCACCCCAGGCCCTGCTGCACTGACACTGCCTCCCAGAATTCATTCAGACCATTCTCATTCATTCAGTCTTCAGACCATTTTCATCAGCAAAAGTGCATACCACTTCTCATCTCAGGAGAGTGCTGTTGGAATTAGCCTTGTTTCAAACAATGAGGAATTACCCTGACCTACTTACTGCTGGCTATGGTCTGAGGTTGAATCCTGCAGTCTAAGGAACGCATGCCATTTCCTTCCAAACTTTCTCCCTTCAAATAGGACATGCGGGATTCACTGCACTTAATAAATGTGTATCAAGATCCAATCAGAAAAGCACTGCTCCTAGTATGGACTGTCAAGGATCCTCTGCTGGCATCTGGATCCACCATCCATGCCAGCCCTGGAGCATCTCACCAGGTACACTCACCCTCACTTTTGGATCTTTGCCATTTGCTGTAAACAAGCTGCATGTTTCTTCTGAGTGTCCACACTCGTCAAGGGAAGCCAGCAACAGGGATGGGCAGGAGAGGGCACACTGATGCACAGGGAAATCTCCTGGGAAATTGTCTGATGGAGATTTTGTGGGTGCAGAACAAGGTCCTCCTGCTGAAGGGACTGTTGGGCTGCTTCTTCGGGAGCAATGCCCTGCATGTGGGGCATGGTGGTGTTGGGTTGATGGTTGGACTGGGTGATCTTACAGGTCTTTTTCAATCTTAATGATTCTATGTACATCATGGGAGAGCCAGGCAGAACTGGAGCTGGAGGGCACAGAAGGCTGCCAGCCCCCATAGCTGTGCACTGGGACCATCCCACGCGTGCCAAAGGCCCCCTGGAACACATCTCACAGCAATACCCCTGGTTTCAAAGAAACCTCATTGCAAAAATTCTCAGAAGTGGGACAGAAGTGTTTAGGGAAGCTTCAGCTATGCTCTGGCATTGTACAGCACAAAGAATAAGAGTGCAGCCAGAAAGCCATCTTTGAATAGAACAGAAATAGAACCTTTTTCACTGAATAATACCTTATTTTGGCATGTGTGTTTGTTTACTTCAAAGTTATTGTAAAATGCATGGTGGAGTTTGACCTCAGAGAAGTGAAAACAAGCTATCTGAACTCCAGGTCACTTCTTCAAGAAAGTAATATTGTAAGTGATGAAAGCCTTGTCAGCTAATCTAAAGTTGTACAAGTTTTCTTGCTCTCGAGTTGACATTAAAAATCTTGCAGGTGCAAGATTGCAAAGCTCAAGGAGTTAATGAGCACGAAGACCACTCAGTCGTCTGTTGGGTTTAATTGTTTTTAGAGCATGCACATTTTTACCAGCCACTCATCACTTCATAAATCCAGGAGAGCTCTTCTCTTATTCCTGCAGTTGAACTGTCTTACTTTTCTGTGCATACTTTCCTCCCTCTTTCAAACAAAGCTGTTCTGTTTTTCACAGCCCTATTTCTTCTTGAGGACTGACTCCTCCACACACTTTTCCTTGCAGTTTACACCAGGCAAATTTCTGGCTGGGAGTTATCGGGATCAGCTGGGGAGTAGGGGGAAGGGAAGCGCTATCAGGAGTGCTGGGGGAGGTCAAGAATCTATTCATTTCATATTCATCTCCAGAAAAACAGCACAATAAAAGAAAACATTTGATCTAGCAGGCAACAATACATTTAGTCTGTTGTTAGAAGTGATGAAAACTTAACGACTGGGGAGCTCATCCTATGCCTTCATTTGTCACTTAAGCATTAGCATTGCTCCTGCCATTTTACTAAACAAGAGCAGAAATTAACCCCAAAGCACCAGACTATCACAGCTCAGTGAGATTTCTTCAGCTGGCTGTGAGAGCTAACGAACTTCAGTTTGCAATCATTCCTAATCAATGCCAGAGGAAAGAGTGGCTCTCTGAAGAAACCCACAGGCCAGACACTTCTCCAAAAGAGCCCCTCTCAAATTCAAAGGGATCAGCTTTTCCATGTGTGCATCAGACAGGGAGAATAATACCCACAAACTGTCCCACTGTCACCTGCAGACAGGCAAGCTATGGCTGAACTACCATAAAGACAACTGGGAAGGAGCCATGCAGCCCAAGACCCCTCATCTGTGCGACTTCCCTCTAAATGGCTTTTTTGGTGAGCATTTTTCCATATTACTAATGACAATTAATGGTACTTGAGAAGCGAAGAAGACACTAGAGAAACACTCCACTCCCACAAACACCTATTTTCATCCATGTGCACAGATCTTCTCTGAAGGACTCTGGAGGCGACCAGCTCTGAATTGCTGGTTTCTGAAGGGCAAGGATTCCTCCTTTGTCTTGTTTCCTTACCTCTCACTCGTATTTATCGCAAACCCAAAACGAAACAAACACTTCTCTTTTGAGGCTCTGACCAGGACAGCAGAAACAAAAGGATGGCTGAATGCAGAACAAGTGCTATTGTGGTTTTCTATGACCCTTACTGCTCCTTGCAGGAGCAGCACCAGATGCACAATGAATGGCCAGGGAGAACTACGTCACAGAGGAACCTGCCCCAGGAAATGAGACACCTGGGTCCAGCTCTCTGCTCCTCCATGGTCTCAGCCAGCCCCTCTGCTTGTCAAAACAAAGGAACCTCAAAGAACTGTTAGATCCTGCGATGGCTGAGGACCACAGCAGGATTTTAAATCTCTTCTCATCAGACACTTAGATCCCCTGGTGACTCCTGCAAAATCGCACAGCCTAGCAAAGGCAGAGAGCAAACAGAGCAGTGTTAAAAAGGAGGGTGGCCAGCAGTTTCTGTAAATCCTACCTGTTCTGTCGTAAAATTATGAGATTGTGAGTCTGCTACCCAAAGGAGGATCTGTCTGGCACCAAGACTATTAAACAAAACAACCAAACCAAAAAACAACACCCTGACCAAGATGATAAATGAAAGGCAGGTTCCTCAGAGCATCAGATAGCAAGTACTATGGAAAAAACTAGAGCTAAGTTGCAACATTAAATTTATGTAACCAAAACAATGAAATAGCAATTAATAATGAACACTTTGATAATACAGACAACTAGCTTTGTGAACAACTTTTCCACTGGCCCAAAGATTTTTTTAAAGAAGACCTTCCGTCCTGTATCTCAGGGTTACCCAAAGTGTTGGGTAGTTTTACTCTCCTCATAAAAAGGCAGTTTGCAGGGCTGTGCTGGAGGACAAAATCCTTGCTATGGGAAGTTCAAACAGCACCATACAGCACCATGCACCTTCCCCTGCAGAAGGAAGTTTTGATTCAGCACTGACTAACCATGCCACATGTTCTAAGCCTGAAAAAAAATGTTCCCTGAAAAACAGAAAACAACCACAGGTGAAGTGACCTGTCCCAGGAGAGGTGGTTAGTCAGTCACAGGGCCAGAAACATGCAACCAACTGCCATCCTTCCAATAGCTCCACATCCCTAGATCTTGCTCCCTTACCCGCAAGCTCAGCCCAAAATCTCACCTGTGCAGCTCATCATCAGAGGGAGAGTACTTGGAGGTGACATCCGCAAGGTCACCAAAAATCTGCTTGCTGTAAACAGTCAGCGAGGAGAGCAGGATCAGCTCCTGCCACGTAGAGCTGAGCAGGCAGGTATAGTCTTTGATGGAGAGTTCGCAGAAGAATGGCAGCTTCTTGATCCAAGCAATCTGCCTAAAAAGCAATTCATCCGCCAGGCGACACAGCAACGCAAATAGCTCTGCCTGAGTCACTTTATACCTGCAGGCACAGTTAACAGGAAGGCATAGAAACAATTAACAACATTGAATAATCGCATCTGATGAGGCACTTGAAAAAGCAGGGCTAATGCCACAGGAATTTGTGTTCAGGTGCCCGAACTGTCAGTGCTCAGACTGTCACCGGGTAGCAGAAGCTGTCATGGCTAGCACCCAGAGTACTCAGCCAGGGGCCACAAGGGGAGTCACCCACCCAGCCATCACCTAAGGTGCTGGGCATGGGGCAGCTCAGCCTCAGAGGCAGCCCTGCAGCTCTCACCAATGGACAGACTACCCAGCTTTTGTCCACCCATGTGTATTTTTCCAGCTACTGTGCTTATTACCAGGCCTTTTTGTACACTTAATGCAGTCTCAGGGCACTGAACTCACTCCTACACAGGCTCAGCCTGGCCACATAACCTGGAATGCCATGCAAGGTCTGTGCACACCAGCTCCAGTCCCAGGCAAGGGGCACAGGCCACCCATAGAACGGGGTGTGGTTTTGCTGTCTGCACTATGACTGCATCTTCTCCCAGGGGACATGCCTCCCATGCCGATCAGGCCATGAATATATGCACCTAGCCACACCACTCACTGCCAGCAACCCCTGCAGCACAAGCTGGAGCTGTGTGTGCAGGCAGGGACAGGCGGACTGAAGAGACGGCTAAAAACAGGCAGCTCTGGGCAGCCTCTCCCACCACACCACACACACTCACCCGTCCTCGATGAGCATCGGCGTGCTGAGCGGCTCCAGGTCCTCTGCTGACACCAACTGATTGATAAGACTGTGTGACTGGGGGTCCAGGCTGCGTGTTTGTGGGGGCATCAGGGCTGAGTGAGCAGAATAGCTAAAAAGGTGCGGGAGGTACTGATAGTGCGTGGACACTGGCGTCCCGATATACTGATCCCTGAGTGCAGCAAATCCATTCAGCTCCACGGACCTACTGGAAAAGGAAAAGCTTTTTAATATACCCCCAAAATTCCACCTAATTCATTAAAATGTTGCATCTAGCTCCACCAGAAATGTTAATAAAAATAGGGAAAGGAAACAGAATGGACAACGCCTTTGTATTTAAACCCTACACGGGAAATAGAGAGCATGGAGAGCAGACACCTTCCACGTCCCTCACAATGAGCCTGGCTTGGTGCAAGTTCCACTTAATGGAGATCTGGGAGCTGCTGCTGAGCAGCCACTCAGAGAGTAAAACAGAAACCAACTGTACAAAGCATTTCCACCCCACCTTCCTTAAAGGGCCAGAATTTGGGACTGTAAACTAAGTATTTGCACAGCCAGTGAACACAAATATCTCCAAGCTCAAGATGCAACTGAAAGCAGATGGAACGTGAGCCTGAGATACTCCCTGTGTTTACAGCCAAAGGCTGCATCAGAAGGCTAGCACTAACAGTAACTGATATTAATATAACACCATCAGATAGTAACCTAAACAGAGCAATTTATTTTCAAAATCTGTGTACAGTGCAGAAAAAGAGCTTAGGTAGAAATAGCAGTGAAAGGTAATGAAGTTCCCATGATCTGCAGAAAAAACTATCAATACAAATTAAGAGCTATATTTTAAATAAAATTTTAACTCAACAGTGCCTCCTTTTTCATTTGCTTGTGAGCATTTCACTTCCCAGTTGAATTCTTTTCAGCCCAGTGGCTGTCTTTCTTAAAACACCATTAGAGATGGAAGAATCTGTAGCATGCTCCATCTACCCAAAGATGCACTCATGGTGTATCTTTCCTACACTGACCCAAAGTACCACTCAGGGAAAGACAGCCAAGATTACTGTAATATGAAATTCTTCCAGGGGTCATTCCCACCTTGAAGATGGAGTAGAAACGGGTGAAGGCTGGTTGCTCTCAGAAACTCCATTTCCAGGGGAACTATGGTCACTGTCTCCATTGTTGCTCCATGACATGTTTGCCTCCCCCTCAAATTCTTGCCCAGACATAATTCTCTCAATCTCTTCCTCTGATATCTGTCAAATACAGGACCATTATGGTTACTTCAACTGACAACAGAAATAAGGCAAAGCCTTGGTTGGTGAACACCTTGACCATACAGCCACATCCACCAGAGCTGAAACCACCCTGCCCCAGGAGAAAGGCTTTGCCATTCCTGCAGATATCACATCTTCCCTTTACATTTAGCAACAGACATGAAAAATCCTATTTACAGCTAATCGTGGTGACCTCCAGTGCCTGCGATACAATTCAAGTGACGAGAACAGAGCAGACAGGAATGGACACGTGAAAAGATGATGTCAAATCCACAGAGCAACAAGCCATAAATCAGACACTGTCAAACAGAGAAAAAACTGGGAGTAATTGAGGCCAGTTCTTTGGGACCATCAGTCAGTACTCAGCAGAGGTAAAGGCAAACAGAAGGTGGGATAGGCTCTGCTTTGACAAAGCATTGGAAAGAGGCAAGGTGACACATACAACATTAGTCAGGAAAACATTCACAGGGAATCACTGTTCACTATTCTTCCCCAGATTAGAACCAGATGGCACCCAAAGAAGTAATCAAGCATCTAATACTTAAAACAAGTGTTAGAGAGTAATATATATGAAAACAAAATGGACTGAAAAAAATACTAAAAGCTGAGTTCACTGAGCATAAAGTTTCAAGAAAGATCTCCTGGAGAAACATTGCATCAGTAGTGGGGAAAATGCAACATAAAAGATTTGAGGTGGTTTGTTTTTTTTTTTTTTTAATTCTGTGCATATCCCTTGGTGAAGCTGTCACAGAATACGACAAGACTTCAAGTTAACATGCTGCAAGAAGGTGCCATGAACTCCAAACATCGTTTTCAGGAGCCAAACATTGCTTAGATAGTCAACTCCAGTCCTGCCAAAGTGTCAGGAATAGTCAGTAGCCTAGCGAGCCACAGAACCTGAGGAGAACAATAGCAATACAGTCTCACCCCAGGAAAGAGTTGCTGGCATAACCTATGGTCCAACGCTGACCAATCACCAAGTCTCAGGTGAAAAGGACCTGCTCTGGATAGCAAAGGCTGCTGGCTTAACACAGCTACACTGCTCAGAGAGGCAGTAAAAGTTGTACCTGGACAGAAATGAAATGTTTGTTCTTCTTTGATAGACCAACCCAGGCTTTAAAAATCAGTAACTAATGCTGTTATAAACATGGTATTTGCAAACAGCATAAAATATTCTACC
Source organism: Galbula dea (assembly GCA_013399015.1). Lineage (NCBI taxonomy): Eukaryota > Metazoa > Chordata > Aves > Piciformes > Galbulidae > Galbula > Galbula dea. The sequence continues at coordinate 327,133 of VWZX01000322.1, read as the reverse complement.
ATTACTAAGAGATCTCTGATTGTTTGATGTAGGCACTCTCTGATGATGACCACAGGCACGGCTGCACTGTCCTCTCGCCTCTGCTGTGGAGGACCTCAGTGAGCAGGCAGAGCATCTGGTTGCTTGGCTTTTCACAGTTTGGATTTGGAGTGGGGCAAGTAGTCTCTTCACAGGCACACAGAATCACAGAAAATGCCTGCAGTGTTATTCCTATTTTATTAAAATAAATAGTAAACTTTTAAAAGACCTCTTTTCTAGAAGTGAGCTGGAAATGGCCATCATTCCTCATGCGTGCAGTACAAGCTGTTGTGCTGAATTACCTCATGCTTTACAAGACATCTCCAGACAAGCTGCACCATCAATCAGCAAGACATTTACTGGGTGCCCTGCTTGCAACAACTGAAGGAATTGCAGCAGGCAGGCTGTGAGATTTACTGGGAGCTGCGGGGGGACAGATGTCCTTGTGCTGCTCAGAAAGGACAGACCGTTGTGATGGCTGGAGTCACGCAGGCACCCGGGACTGTGCTGTGTCCCCTCTGGGGACAAGCAAGCATCGACCTTTATTTACAAATTTGCTGTTCATGACATATTTCTAACACTTGTGGAGAGTTAAAGCCCTGCTACGCTAGGAGAAGGCACAGGCAGGTCTGAGAAAGCCTCAGTCTGATGAATCCCAGCCCCATCCCACCCCAAGCTGCTGCCACAGTCCAAGTCCACCATCCATGAGGTGTGTGACAAGGCCAAGAGAGCAAAAGCTGAAGGAACCATGGAGAAACAGCTGGACATGCTCACCTGGACAGGCCCGATGCTTTTGTTTCTGCCTCCTGGCATGCCATCCTCCCTGATTGCTGAAAGAAAACAACCAAAGCTCAGTGAGAACAATGCTGTTCCATATTCTAGAAACACCTGAGAAGGTATCTACCATTTTGAAAAACAATTTTATATCTTAAAAGATTCATTTTGTTCATGAAAGCAGTTTACACAGACACCTTCATGGCATTACATGCCACATTCCTCACCACGAAGGGCACAAACACATCGGTGTGGATACAAGAGTGGCTCAGTGAGCTTAGTACTTCTTCGTGTGATCCTTAAGTGACAGGTAATGAGTGAACTGCAATCCTTTGTCACAATGAATTTCAGGATAATTGAGAGATGGCACACAGAAAGCAAACCTATTTCACCTCCAAACATAACACAATGAATACCCACGACTCCTAGGAAATGAAATGCCAATGCTAGCATTTCTAACGTCACTGCCTGCAGCCCTGTGAGCCAACCATAATCCAGGTTCCAACTGGAGAGACACCAACCAGTGCTGCCAACACCACGGAGACACAGCGCTGCACTGGTAACCACCAACACCACTGTCACATACAAAGCTGTCATTTAAAATTTGAGGGACTAGCCCAAGCTGAGCAGTTTCATTTCAGAAGGGCAGATGACTTTCTCAATATGGTAGCTGCATTTTTAAGGCTCTTTAAACAATTTCTGGGAGCTTGAGTGAAGTCAAATTAAGAGGATTATCCTGGAGCTGCTTCTCTACTTTCCTCTTCCCTCTGCTTTTCTCTCTATTGGCACAGCAGCTCTGCAAAAGCAGACAGTATTTGAAGACCAACCCTGCTCCTCATGCGCCTCCCCTCCTGGGGCAGGTCCCTCTCTTTATCAGGTCCCAACCTCTTTCCCACCACGACCTGGCTGGACTTGGCAGGAGGCTCTCCCCAGCTGCACAGTGACCTTGCTGCTGCTGGCCAACCTCACCCTGCTCAGCGCATGGGGCTGCCAGAGGCCCTTTCGAGGCAGAAAATGACACAAAATTTAAGGGAAAATTTCTATACAAGTCAATTTTAGATAACCTCAGCTCAAATCATTCTCATCTGGGACTACACACATGGGCTCAGCTATGGCAACTGTCACAAGGCAGAGCGATACACACCCTGTGCCTGGACTTAAACTGCATTTCCCTGAATCGTAACCACCAATGCAAATCACTACACAAAGGTGTCCTAATGATTTACAGCTCCACCAGCCCGTGACCCACAGCACAGTGATCCCTGTGGCCCCTCACAACACCACCTTACAAGGTCAGCAATACAGTTTTAATGCTTCTAATGCAAACCCTATCACCTCCATACAACAGCAAGGATTTTTTTTTCAAATAGTGGATAACATTCATTTAAGCACAGTGGAGAAGCCACAAACACAGGATACAAACCAATTATGGTTACCTTTTACATCACCACACCTTTTCAGATATAGCAAGACAATATGCTCACTTTAACAAACTGTGAAAGCTCTTTCTAAAAAACCCCTTCGATCTGTCATTAGAGAAACATGACTGCTGTGAAACTTCATGGTTAGCTCTCTGTAACTCCCCTCAGTTTTCTTTAACTTAACAGAACTACAGTACGAGTTTTTCCAATTCTAAGCGAATTTCTCTAGTTCCCCAAGATACTTTATTGCTAGTTGTGATTCTGAAAGCTTCTCAGTTAATTCCGGTATGAGCCATGAACATAAACTGTCTTGGTCTTTTGGTTTTAAAGAGTAATTGCAGCAGACTTTGATTTATATCTACCTTTTCTATGCCCTGCAGAGCTTAGAGCCCTTCTTATCCACACAGCAATACCAGTGTCATCAGGCTGGCCTTTACTCTCCAGCGGCCTTCTGCCTTGCTCACAAGCACAGCTGCAGCTTCGTTCTCCAGTTGCTGGCGGAGAGGGCAGGCAGGGGAAGGCAGGGGGCGGTAGGCGGTCTGCAGACAGGCCGGCAGATGGCGCTCTGCCCTCGCGGGTGAGCCACGACTGCGGCCGGCACAGCCCGGGGAGCAGCGGGGGACAAGCAGGAGGGCAGGCAGCAAGAGATGGAAAATCGTCAGTAGCCGGCAGGCAGCCCAGCAGCAGGCAGGCAGTGATCTGCCACCCCCTGAGAGAGCAGTTCCAGTAGTTCCGCGTCTCGCTTGAACTTGGGAGCCCAGAACTGGATTCAGTTCTGCAGAGTATACGGGGAGGAGAACCTCCCTCAACCTGCTGGCCATACTCTTCTTAATGAAGCCCAGATTATTGGCCTTCTTGGACACAAGGACACGTGGCTGGTTCATGAGCAGCTTGTTGCCCAACCAGGACTCCAAGGTCCTTCTCCACAGAGCTGCCTTCCAGCAGGTCAGCCCCTAACATGTACTCATTCATGGGGTTATTCTGCCTTAGACACAGGACCTTACACTTGCCCCCAGTGTATAAAATCCTGATGACAACCACTGAGCAGTGCACGCTACAGACACAATAAAAAACCTGGCCAATGCTTCTGGTCACCCAGAACCACACTTGTCAGGTAGAATATTACCAGGAACGAGCCTGCCTTTCCTAGCAAATAAAACTCCCAAAGATAATTTGTAATCAAAGCAGTCAGGAGATAAGCTTTCCATCTCAGCCCCAAGATACATCTTCTAAGGAAGATCCTCGTGGATTTGCAGTAAATTTATGGAAGTTTTAGTGCTTTTGACAGGCGGATTTCATATGAAGGATGACTCTAAAGGCATTAATAGCTACATCTAAAAAACATGAGAAGAAATTTCTGTTCAGTGGGCAAGAAGGGTCTCCCCCCACCATCCCACCTGTATGTCCATCAGGGAGCACTACCAGCTCCTGTGCTACAGCAGCACCCACTCCTGCTCAGACTCCCGTCTGTCACCTTCAAACCAAGAAATCTCTGCTTTTAATGGTTAACTACATTACCAGAGATTAAAAAGTCAAAAGACTGGAGTGAAGATTAGAGAGAGATGACACTGAAATAAATCCCAGTCGAGTTTTAATTATTAATTTTTGTGCTACTTAAGATTTCCCATCCAGAAGGTGATACTGTAGCATTTCATCACCACTGCACACATCAGGGCGTGGTGGCTGTCGCTAACCCAGCTCACCCATGTTCCTCAGTGACCTCATACCTGGCAAAGCCCCCTTCAGCATTCCGCAGCTCCACGTGCCACTGCCAGGAGCTATGTGTCATCAACCAGAGACGGGTGGTGAGTGAAAACCCTCACACCTTACCACTGGGTAGGAATTACAGTTCTAAGCTACCACGACAATGAACAGGTAAAGTCTGATTCAGATCTCTTGGCCCTTTAAAAGCCTATTTAAGTGCATTCATTTTTGCCATACTAGTATGCTGAAGCATAGAAACAGTGACCACCTTGCTTAGGGTAAATGCAAGGACAGATCCATCAGGAAGGACAGTAACAAACCACAACATTCCCTGAAAAAAGGGATCATAATGATTGGTTCTCCAAATACTTATACAAGTCTTCAGGTCCTAGAGATTGTTCCTCCAGTAGATTATGGAAGTAGTTAAGGAAGACATTTTTAGTCATGCATAATTTTGCTGAAGCTTCACTTTTTCTTGTCAAGAATTTGAGAGACAGAATTGCAACACAATATGGCAGCTGAGGAAGGGCAGCATTTATTGCTACATGGCCCCAGTCTGTCTCTCCACCAGTAAAAAGCTCCATTTTCTTTACCTTTCCGGTTCATCCCCATCTGGAGGCATTTGAGCAGCCGGCAGTACTGGCATCTGTTGCGCTGCTTGCGCGACATGACGCAGTTCTTGTCTCGACTGCATCTGTAAACCCTCTTGTTGCAGATGCTCCTTTTGAAGAACCCCTTGCAGCCCTCACAGGAGATGATCCCATAGTGCAGCCCCGTGGCTCTGTCCCCGCAGATCAGGCAGGTTCGCTGATCCACCCGCTCATCTGCAAGAGAAGAGGCAAGGCTTTGTGGTCAGCACAACACAACGGCTTCACCGAGAGATCAGAAACAATCCTGAGGGGACTGGGAAAGTTTCAGCACCCCATTTGCCTCCAGTTCTGGAGCTTCACAGGCCTGCCACCAAACCAGTTTCACAACTGCTACTAATATCATTACAAGTCAATATATTATGAGATATTAAGTCCGGAAATTCTCAACCTGTAAAGAAGAATGAAGAAAAGTAAATCCCAAGCATGCTTAAAAAATCTGCCTCTTAGAAATGCCCTTAGTCACACAATTTATCAGAAAGGGGTAGCTGGGGAAACGAAGCACCATTAGATTGTGAGGAGCACAAACTACAGCTGTAAGAGGCCACATGGCTGTGGTGCCTGTCCCTGCCACGAAACAGGATCTGCTCCCTCCATGGCAGGAGGTCAAACGCATCACTCGGGAGCCAAACAAGCCCCCAAGAGGCTTCCCTGCCTCTATCTTATGTATTTCCTTAATGAAGAACAGAGGTGAGAACAAAAAAAAAGGAGGATGTTTTTCTCACCAGCATAGCACAGACATGCTGTGCTGCCCCTGAAGTTTCTGTTCCCAGTTTTCAGGGTTTTCTCCAAATGCTCCACTTTGGTGCCTGATAGTGGCAGCACCCACTGTGGGCACACATTAGGAGAACTACTGTATTTCTATAAGGCTGGTCTGACAAAGAGGCAATTGGCTGTCAGGCTCACATGGATCCATCACAGAGCACTGGAGAGCAGCAGCTCATGGCTGCAAAGGGAGCCTCCCTCTTTCACTTTTCCAGCACCACGACAGGACCCTTGGAGCAGGGGTAAGAGCTTGGCTTTCCCCAGCAACCTCCACTGAACTTTGTGCTGTTGTTAGCAGAGAGGAGCAAGAACCTCGAGGGCAAAATAGGTCTAAAGTGCCCTACCTCAACTGCACAGACCAGGGTGTGCATCAACAGAAATCATGCCTGGCATACACCAATGAATGCAAAATATTGTTGCACCATGTGTATTCCCGGGGCAAGCACCTTCCTGCTTCCTTGCAGGAGCAGAGCTGCTGCCTTAAGCATGGCAGCTGCCTGTGCTTACCATCCCGTTCTCCTCCACAGGGAGCTGAGAAAAGAGTTCAAACTGGGAGGCACAGATGCACAAATACACAACCCTGCATCATGCCTGGTGTGCTACCTACACCCCACTGCTCCCCGTTTGCATCTCTCAGCAAAATGATGCAGACCTCAGAAAAGCCCAACCTTCAGACAGCCTGGGAAGATGAGCTGGTTCAAGCTCACTTCAGCACAACACTCAACTTGGTTCTCCTCACTTAGATCTGACCAGGGAGTTTTCCAAGACAAAGGTGTTTTTATCTACAGGACCTTTTGGAGCAGCAGGAGGCAGAAGTCACAGTGATATCCTCTCCAACCTCGATAAAGCCTAAGCAATCTGACAAAGCAGTGTGTGGCTTCTCACTGCTGGAGAACATGTGAACGCAATAGAAATGAATGAGCCAAGGGTATTAGGAGCAGAAATGAAACCAGTTTTCAGTTACACAAGCCAAGTAAAAATCTAAACCAGCTGTTCCTCTTCACAAGCAGCTTCCTCCACAGAATAAACCCAGTAGAAACCATAACCAATCTGCATTAATTTTTAAAAGGTTTGCTAATGCACAGCATGCAAATTTGTACTTTGCTCCAAATTTCACTGCAATTGTAATAAAACCTGAAAATACAGAGATGAATGAAGGAAACACAAACTTTAACTGAAAAAAGCATTCATGGTGTCATCACCCCACTAAAACATTCCCAGTTTTACAGGACAGACAACCTCAGGTATGTGCTTAATGAAGACTGCAGAGGAATGCTGGTAGGGATCAGGACTGGGGCTATCTGAGCATCTTGCTAAAGGGAGGCTGCTAAACATGACTTTGTAGTCGCCAATTGCATAATCTCTACCCTCAGCTATCTGATCAACGCTTGGAGGGGGCCAGGGATTAGCCCAGGACAGAAGAGTCCTCTATCTGCAGGGTTTAGTTCAGCCTCAGCTTAACTCCTGGCCCTCCCCCGGCTCCCACCAGCAATGCCATAAATCTTGGGTGCTGGGGGATCGCGGGGTCAGCAAGACTGGTCACGCTCGCTGCCGGGCACAACGTGCCACAGCCAGGCAGGAATTAGGGAGCCATGAAACTACTGACTTAGACACAGGGGAAAAGACAGAGGAGGATGGGGTGCAGGATTGTTGCAAGATTCTCCAAAAAGCAGAGGAGGATGAGGTGGATTGCTGCAGCATCACCTCCTGTAGCAGATCATGGGGCTTCCTCCTGACAGGAGCACACCAATGGCTGGGGATGTAAACCAGGTTCATTTCCACACACAGCTTTTTTTTTTTTTTTGTGGGAAGAATGGGGCTATAGCCTGGTGAACATGGATGATTAAAGCAAGGAGGAATCAGAATCCTTCCTTCCACCCCCATCTCCCCACTGGCAGGGTGACAGCAAGATGGTGTGAATGGCCCCATCACCACAATAACCGCAATAATTGGGTGGGTTTCCAGATTAAAATTCCCTGTAGAACTGAAGCACACACCATGAACAAAGACACAGACCTCCAGGGACTGGAGAGGTACCTGTACACCCCCCAAACAAAATTGGTAGATAAAAAATAAGTAATGACTAAGTCCTAGAGTTTCAGAGGTTTATAAAAATCCTGCAGGAACCATGACCAGGCCCAGCACGCTCTGCTCCCACTGTGGCCCATGGGTTTGCTAGCTCCTGACCTTTGCTATTTTTCACTCTACTTAATGCAAGTGCCTTGTGTAGGCAAAGGGTGGGACAGCCAGCACAGAATCCCAGCCAACTTCACAGAAATGGTCAAGCACAGGCAAATTTAAAGCAGTTTTGTGCTGGGAGTGCTCTGAACTCCCTTAACCTTGAAATTTCACTAGAGTATCAAAACACATGGTAAGTATATAATTTTAAAGCAAGTAGCCCACCCACCCTCCTCCCTGGCTCTGTTACCCCTTGGTCTCAACAATTCCTCTGGTTTCAAAAGCCATATAACACAACACAGATTAGGAAACAAAGCAATTGATGAGTGTTTTTTTTCAAATACCTTGCACATGTTTTATTTCAGAGAGAGAGGGCTGATGAAGCTTTACCCCCTGCTCCCAATTTTCCTGATGGGTCTTACATTTAACGAACTCATACACAAGATATTCCGGCTTTGTTCTCACCACCCATTGTAGCAGGGGCCACTAAATCAAACAGTTGCTGCTACGACAAAAGCACTCACAAAAATCTCAACCTCATCTTGAACCCTGAAGATTTTTATGGCTACTCCCTTGCTAACCCCTCCCCAAAGCCACATTAAAGGATGTATTGTTTTCAGAGGTCATGGTAGGTTTCATACCACATTTTAATACAATGTAAATTCTCCAAGAATATTACGATGTTACACAAGAGTCATAGAAGATGGAGTGAGAAAGAGAAGAAATTTCTTCTTGTCTGTGTTTTATAAGGCAAATAATAGAACCAATACACTTATTTTTAAAAAAGACTTGCTTTTGAGTAGTCTTGATAATTGCTAAAAGAAAATTCCTATGAATTTCCAAAAGGAAACAGCTTCAAATCCTGCACACGGCAAAGACACATAAAGAAAACACTAAAGTGCATGCATGAACATATAAAATATATGGCAGATAAATTATTTAGACAGATCTCCAGCCCTCAGCAAGCCTCCATCACTGCTCCCACCTGTATCACTCCTGCAGAAAAATACCCCAAGTAGGCTCCAGGGAAGCTCCTTTGGCACTCAGAGCACAGTGGGCAGCACAGCCACCTTCCTGGAGGGGACCAGATGCTAGCTTCATCTCAGCAAGCAGGATCACACCCACCCCTGCAGATGCAGTTTAAATCCGTATGGCACCTACAGCTCCCTGTGAGAGATTCACCCTGGAAATATGAGCATGTGCTGGTGCAGCCAGCTTGTGTGACTTGTAACATCAGTGCTTTATAACAGAGCAGAAACAGAGACTTAATCTCCTAGAGAGAGGCCAAAAGAGATGGCCCAAACCCTCAGAGCAGACAGTGCTGGGGTTTGGTCCTGCTGAAAAGCAAGAAGGATGCAGAAAGCTGCAGTTGGCAAAACTTTCCATTTTTACAACAGAACATGATTTACAGCTAGGTAAAGATTTCATAGCTGAAAAATAAATTATGGACAACACTCAGCACTGTAATTCATTAATATGTTTAACATCTTTTCAACTGTGTATCATTTATTTGCTTTGTAATTAACTTGTCCTATCACACACAGGCCGCAGCACTCTTTAGCTAGGTTGAAATCTCAAGCTGCTAAATACCAGCTGTTTGGGGAGGGGGAGCAGGAGGAGGAGATCTCACACATGTGTTACCCAAATCCTAACAAAATCTCCCTCACCACTCGCCTCTGATGATGTCTCCAACACAAACGTCTTAGAGGTTTCTTTTTCTCCTCATCTTTTCTAAGGATTTATTTTTCATTGTCAATTTTTAGTTTCAAGAAAACCATCTTGTGAAATTCACGACACAGACTCAGAGTCATTCTCCCCTCGCTGTGGAGTGCAGCACTGTCCAAAAAAGCCCAATCCCAAAACCAGGCACGTTTGCTTAAGAGGCTTTTCTTTAACTTATAATTGATGAACACAGAGACTAAATTTTCTGTTCAGCAGCCACTCCCTGGGCCAGCAACCACCTCAGCAGCCGAGCCCATGGCTGGCTGCACAATGGCCCAGTGGGGTCCTGCTCCCCATCTCCCCACAGATGGGGGTCCCAGACCCAGACTGGATGTGGGTGAAGGCACCAGGCCAGGCTCAAAGAGCAGATTGTGCTGCCCGATCAGGCTGGCCATGGCCAGAGCCTGAATAGAATTAACCCTCTGTGAACTAAAACACAAACATTTGTGTGCCCAGCTAGGATAAAGGTTAATTTAAATGGACAAGCCTCCTCAAGCCCTTTAACAACAAAAAAGAAGGGAAAAGAAAGAGGCTGCCTGCAGCCTTATTCTCTGTACTGTAAAAAGAAGTTCTGCTTGCAGAGACACAGACAGTGTGGCCACATTTTAAAAAGCACTGACTGAGTATTGAAAAGAAACAAGAAATGCTGCAGCAGAGAACTGGCCAGAGCATCTCAGCTCAGAACCTCAATCCAAAACTCACAGTCCTACTCCACGCTGACTTTGTTTCTCCTAAAACAGAATTCAGTCAAAAGAAAACCCTCCTAATAAACCAGAAATCATCAGTTGATCTGTTTCGTGTAGGTATAAATCAAGAGTGAGCAGCTGATGAAACACATCACCCTTCCCTTCTACGGGCTGGGACCCATTCTATTTGCATATCAAAAACTCATCTGTGAAATGCGACTTCTAGGGCAGGTTGGAAGCCTCTCTCCTCCGCACCCCAGCACCCAGCCCTGCACCCCACAACACCCACGTCCCAAGCATGGGCAGCAGCAGGCCAAATGCTAACAGTGCCAGGCCATCACCCCGTTCCATTGTGCAGCACAGGGAGGACAGGCGACAGGGCCTGATCCTTCACTCCAGCCAGTTGTTGCACAAAGAGTTTGGAACAAAAGCCCCCCGGACCCAAACGTGCCCCGTTAGCTGGAGTAGCCATATGCAGCCACTGGACCCAGCATGAGGGTCCCCATCTCACCGCCACCTTCACACTAGCAGCCTGCAGATCAACTCTGGGTGTAACCAGTGCTCTCCCCTGTGACCAGCTTTCTGTAACCCAACTCAGGAAAAATGAAGCTTTTTGTGCTGTTCCCTGCCCTTGTCCCAGCACAGCCACACACTCTAACCCAAAATCGGGTTTGGACTCCTTTTAAGGTTGATCCATTACAAAGCAGTAAGATTAACAGTTGACCTGCCTGCTTGAAAATAATTCTCTTGGACCTATTTCAGTTGTCTAGATGTGCAACGACTGAGAACAATGCAGAACAGAGAAAATGTGAGGTTAAACCAACACCAAGCTCCAGCAGTCCCTGCAGGGAGGCAGGGCCTAGGCACAACCCAAAATAATGACTTTTCAAAATGTGTGTTACCCGAACATGCAATGTGCTTCTTTTAAATATTTCAGCCTTATTCAGAAGAAGAGCTTTGCCACTGCTTTCAATCACAGGGAAATAAAAGAGAAAAAAAAAAAAAAAGCTGTAAAATATCAGTGAACTAATATCAGCGAACTCATATTAGTCCCAGGAGAGATGGAGCTACGTTATCAAGTGCCTACATGACCTCGATACTATCAATAATTAACAATACTAAAAAAAGCTCTTCCAGATGGCCACAGGGATTAGGAAGTTTAAAATATAAACAAATTAAGCTACAAAACAAACTAATACCCGGGTTTCTTTCTTTTTTTTTTTTTTTAATTGCCTAATCTGCCTGGCAGCTGAAGCCTGAGCACACCGCAGCTCGGGGCCGCTTTCTTAAAAAAAAAAAAAAAAGGAAAGAAATGTGGGGGGCGGGGGGAAACCCAAACCCTTCCCGTCATTTCCCCGGTACAGCCCCGGCGCAGCTCCCGGCCATAGCGCCACTCTCCCGCCGGCCCTGAGGCGCTGGGACGGGCCGGCTCCGAGTCGCGGCGGAGGATACTGGGGCGCGGGAGGACGGAGGTTGCGTCCAGGCTCCGCGCGCCCTCCCGTCCCCCCAGACAAAGGCCCCCGACCCCGCTCACCTTCCATGCAGGTCGAGTCCCGCTTCATCCCCCCCGGCGCGGCTCCTAGGGCCGCCTCATGGCGGCGGCACGGAAGGGAGCGCGGAGCGGAGCAGGGCAGCCCGGCTCGGCCACCGCCGCCGACCGCGGGCCGGGCCTATGCTAACGAGCCGTGATGTCAGCACCGCCTCCGCCGGGCACCGGGGGCGGGGGAGCGGGTAAGGGGCCGCCTCGACCGGGGTCCTCGCCAAACATTGAGACCCAGCATCGGGCTAGAAGTCCCCAGCCATCAGTGGGAACCACCGGGCAGCGGCCGCCATCAGGCACCAGCCACCACCGGCCGTCACCGGGCATCAGCCATCACCGGTCCCCGGGACCAGAGCGCAGAGGCGGCTTGCCATGTTTTTTTCCACCAACTTCTCAGCACAGCAAAGAGAACTGTCTGCAAGGCATTAAATTAACACACCTGCCAAAAAAGAACAGGAATTACTAGTAGGAAAATTATTTCTGCAGACTGATAACAACTGTTGGCCAAATCCTTATGTTTAATTTTAATCATCACCGAAAGGCAAGCTCAGGACAGACAGACAGCCCCGCTGTACACCAAAGCAAACATTGGCACAGCCTCTTGCACCCCAAGGGCAGGCCCCATGCTGCCCACGAACGAGCACTGAACCATTCCTACCCGTGGCGGACAGCTCCCACGGCGCAGCCACAGCCTGATGGGAACATGAACTGGGAGTCCCAGTTCCCGTGGGACTGGGAATTCACGTGCTGGGGAAGGAGGTCGGTCACTACAGGGAGAGGACTGGAGCCCTCCTTGTGGGGTCAGCGCAAGCCGGGCTGCGGAATGGGATGCTGGTGACTGGATGCTCACTTCAGCTTTCTTACCAGAGGAACATGTGCTTTGTCTGTGATAATACAGAGCTCTCCAAAGGGTGAACAGTCAACCCCGCATGAGTTCATGCTCTATTTCATAGTCTTCATTTACAGAAACACGGTAGTTGCCCAGCAAGCAGGAGCACAGCCTGTTCCAGCATCCCTGTTGGCCATGCCCAACACAGCTCTCTGGAGGAATGCCCAAGAAACTGCTGCAGAAACCATTTTCTGTCCTCTAAGGCTGCTTAGCACAGGCTTGGTTTAGAAAAGTGTTTTCAGCAGCAGTTTGTGCTTTTATCACCAGCCTCACAAAAGCAGGCTTGATGATCAATACCCAGGCTGACATGGAAAAAAAATCCTGCTCTAGAGAAAAATACACCTGCTGAACCATGCTGAGAGCTGGAGTTTCTGCCTTCTGCTGGCAGTTATGTTCTGAAGCCAGCTCTGAAAGTGCCACAGTGGCATTTTAAGTTGGGATGGAGCAAGGAAAACACAACCCCCTGCCTGAAAACCAGCAACAGACCAGGAAATTAAAGTAGTTATGCCATCAGTGGGGGCAAGGGCTCTCCATATCCCTATGACAGTACGTCCCATGGGAGGGGTGGGGTGGTCAGCTGATGGGGATGAGGGAGCTCAGCTCTGGTCACCTGAACCACACAGTGGCCTCAAGACAGCAGGTGTGTGGGGAGATAAGGAACAGTGTGCACAGGCAGTTGGTGATGGACAAGTGCAAAGGTCAGTCAAAGGATCAGAAATTAACAGTATGATCCATACTGGCTTGTCAGTGAGCTGGCATTCCCTTTCCTAATGGAAATACTGCCAGTAGTGCTATTGCTAGAATGGTGTTAAAATCACACAGGCCATAGCTCCAAACAGACAATCAGATCTATAATGAAAAACACTACATGTAACATTGGGTGTTTGATCTTTTCCCAATTCCTCTCTCACATAAGAAAACACTCCCTGCTGCTCATCCTCCTCGAATGGGATCATCTCTGCCTCTAAATTTGGTGGCTCTGCAAATGTTGATAACAATAAATTTGTGACTGATTCAGCTGCCTGCCTTAAAACAGGCACTACCATTGCTGCCCTCATTCATCATCTTCCTGGGATGAACTCAGCCTTGGATGTTGTGCAGGTCATGTGTTCTTAGAGCTGCAGACATGAGATGTCTGACAACCTGTCCCAGTAGTCAGCTGGGTTTCACCAAGCCCAGATGAATGGTCACCACGCTGAGGCATTGAAGGGAATGGTCAAAGATGTTTCTGCCAATGTCCAATTCAACCTGTCCTCCAGATGTCTACGCTGACTGTTCAAAAGCCATAGTCAGCTTCCATTCCTCATCCTGAGGACCACAGAGCTCAGCCATGCTCTGAGAAATGGCTGACTTAAAATAAACAAGGCACAGAGGCAACAAAAGAGGTCATATTTCACTCGATCCCAAGCCTGAAATTTTATTGCTTTCTGGTGACATCCAGCAATGCAAATAACCCCATGTGCAGGCAAGAGCAGAGTTCAGCACTGTCAGCCTGGCAGTCTGGGCACTCTGCTCCGGCCAACCCCACTCGGGCAGGGGTGGTCCACTCAGACAGTCTCAGAGGTCCCTGCCAACCCCAAACCTTCTGTGATTCTGACTATTCATAATCCTTCTTTTAAGCCAGTGTTTCTGCAGAAGCAGGTGCATAACACAGGAGCAAGCTGTCACAGACCAGTCCTGCACTGGGCCAGGTCTCTGGTTTGCTTATGCTGTAAATCTGTGAAGTTGCTGTGTCGGTTCTTGACATGGTCATTGGGTTGACCTCTCTTTTTTGACTTTGGAGGTTACCAAAGCAGGGCTATGCAAGGAGCTGGTGACGTAGCCCTGGCAGCACATGGCCAAGGTAAGCCAGGCCCTGGCTGTGCTGTTTACACAGCTGTTTGCGATTGTCCCTGCTCCCAAAGCTCCACATTCTTCGTCCTGTGCGAGCGCTCTGCTCACTGCTGGCACCCCTTGGAGAGGTGTGACCAGAATGCAGAGGACTGATTTTGTTACACCCCAGTGTGATGTGGACACAGCAATCTGAAATAAGGCAACTTAATCTCAGGATAAGAGGCTGACATGAAGTTGCTCACCCAACTGTTGTGGGGATTCAAACAAACGGCAAGTATAGACAAAACCCAGCTGGGAAAAAGGATAATTGGCTAAACAACTCAAATCTTCCAAATGGCTCAAAATTCACATTAAATACATGTCACAGTTTGTCTGTAATAAATCCTTAAGGGCAGAAAATAATTGCAAACACCTGGAACTGTTCTGTCAAATGAGAGGCCAAGCTAGTAATGGGCAGAGGGCAGGAAAAGAGACAAGACTGAGTCATTCCATTGTCTGAAACAGCCTTCAAGTAAATTTGTTAAAAGGAAAAATAAAGTGGCTGGTTCTTATTTTAGCCTGACTCAGCCAATTCCCACCTCAAATAGAAAAAGACAGCAGTATTGTAACTAACATCTAAGATTTTAGAATAACACCAGTTCATAACAGTAAAAGCCAAAATCGTTGCCAAAAAACAGACAAGCAACACTGCTGCCTGCAATGCATTTATTATCTTGATGTTATGGCCCTAAGGAAAGGGCACTGGAAGCAAGAGGAGGACACAGAAAGATCTCCAGGGTGTGCTAAGCATTGGCTCATCCCGCTTACAACGTGGTCACTTGTCTGCCAGCAAGGACAGGAAAAACACGGCGTTTCACTGCAGTTTGTCCACTGTGAACTGTGGTGCCAGGCAAACCAGCCAGAAGATGGTGTGGAGAAGCTGACAGGTTATAAATGTGGCAGGAGAAACGGAAAATATGCACAAGAGCTGTGCAACACTCTAAAAGGCATCCTGTAGAAATGCAGGTGTGCTTTGAGAGCTTTTTCTCCCTAGGATTAGGAACATTCGAGGCTTTCTTAGGAACATTCTCCCTGTTTGCTTTTCAGGAGCATGGGTGCTTTGCTCAGGCTGCCTACGGAAAGCAACTGCAGGCAGGAGCAGAGCAGGCACTGCTGGGCACTGCCCCTCCCCTGGGTGCTCCTCAGACCATGATTCCCAAGAGAAGGAATTCTCAAAATATGAGACTTTTTGAGAAATATAGAGCCTAACTGGAGTCATGAGGCAGTGCTGCAATGGGCCAGACACTGCTGGACCAGGACAGCCGAGGTCTTCCAGGACACGGTCTGCAGACACCATCACTTGCCAGAGCAGATGTCTAAAAACTTTAATGACAAAACCCAAATTTGGGCAGAGTGGGGCTGGCAGAGCTGCATGGCCCCAGGAAGGGGCAGCTCTTCCTTGCCCTCCCACCCACAGCCACCATTTCATAATTCTCTGGGCTCCAGCGAGGCTTTGCCCATTTTCATGACAATCAGGGCTCTGTTGTGTCGACACAGTTTGAGACATCAGCCCCTTTGTGGCATGAACAAAGTCCAGGCTGCGGATAACAAAACCAAGCACATCTTGGCGCTGAAGGCAACTAAACCCAGAGCTGCTTCCACATAACCCAGCCTGCCACAGGCCAAAGTAAAATACTAAAGTGGATTTGATTTCAAGCAAAAAAGAGCACATAAGGAAATACCAGGCTCCTGGCTTTGGCTTTATTTTACGAACAAACAGTATCGCTGCCAGCATCCCTGTTCTGCAGCACCAATGGTCCTGAGCTTGCACAGCTCAGCCTCAGATGGGGAATGACACACAGCACCCCTGTGCCAGAACCAAGCTCGTTTGCAAATGTAGCTGAATAAATGTTATAAACTCAGATTAACACATCTCAGCCGCCCCGGTTTTAGCCACTGCGGCCAGAGAATGGGTTCCAGGTAAGCAAAGCACAGATCTTCCCCAAAAACTCTATTCCCCTCACTCTATACATACAGAGATTTCAGAGAAAATAAAAAAAATAAAACAGTTCAGAGAAACTATGGAGGGAACTGCAAGAAATGGTAATAAACATCAGCCTGACTTCTGAGAAGTACTGTGATCAGGATTTAATGACAGATGAGGGTAATTCCTCTGCTCCCTCACATTAAATGCACCAGGAATGTGGTTTTAATAATTCTGGTGAAGGTATTCACTTGAAGCACATAAAATCAAGCATTTTCCTCCATCTTACTACTTTGATAAGTTGTTGTGCAAAATGAATCCTTCTATCAACCTGAGTTTTATCTGCTTATCTAATCTATATTTTTATTTGCTTGGCTACTGAATTTGCAATCACAATCTATTGAATGGCTTGCAAGAAGTGTTTCACTGCATCTTGCTTGATGGGTGACAAACAGCGGAGACCAGCTCTGTATAACAGAGGAAAAAGCAGGGGGGGAGGTTAAAGGCTCCTCAGAGAGGTCGCCTTCAGAGGAAAAAAGGAAAACAAATGGGATTGTCAGCATGAGAAGTATATGGTTTTACTGCCTTAGTGGGCAAGTACAAGAAAGGAGAATTGCAAAGGGAGAAGCTTTTACATTTCTATGAGGAGGCAATCGAGCTCCTTTCTAAACCCTTAGCAGAAAGCTCTTCCCTTCCTAAAAGATGACTCCGTCCCATTCTGGTAGCATGTCTCCAGTAACTCCCAATAACCCAAATCAGGTCAGGCAGCGTCAGATTATTCTGGAAAACATGGGGAAGCCCTTGAGATGAGTCCCATCACCAGTGATAGCCCCAGAGCATCCTAACTACCTGCCTGGCCAGGGCAACAGTGAGCCCAGGGCTGGATCTGACCCTCACACCATCCTCATGTCCTTCTGCAGTCAGTGGTTTCTCCAATGGGGCCAATGTTCAGGCACAGACTCCACCAAGGGAACACTGGGTGCAGCAGTGGAGCTTCATCCCAGTATATCCCACCTATAGAATCAGCAAACCCCATCAACACCAGCAAAGATCTCATCATCCAAACCTGAAAGGGGCCCATGCCTCGGCAGAAAATGCAGATGTTTAGCAGGATGTAGGAACAGAGGAGGGGGGTGTAAGTCAGAAGGCAGAGAGTATCTCCTGGATTTGAAGAGGCAGGAAAAGTTTTGTGCATTCAAGTGGTAAACTGAAAAGCTAAAAGACTATTTTAGGCCTGGCCTACATACATTGTAGTTGTACTAACTACACTGTCTGCTGCAGTTGCTGGTATTTTTAATAACAGTAACAACAGGCCAACGGTTTGTTACCATAACTATTACTGTTATCGTTCTGAGAATTATTTCCAAATAGGCAGCAACAATTACTGGTATCCCTAGAAGGAAAAAAAACAACACACAGTGAGAGGACATTTCCTCAAATTTCAGGTCAGATAGCAAAACAAAGAGGGAAAAAGCTAACATTCTGTGATTCTGTAAAGCTGTAGATTCTGTACCTGCATCAATCACATTGTTCTGACTGCAAGTGCATGCCTTCTGCACTCAGCTGAGGAGTCAGAGAGGTGGCAGAGAGGTGGCATGTTTCCGCAGCAGAGGAGAAGCTGACGGTGTGGGTGAAATGAAAGCAGAGCTGAGCAAAGGCAGCAGCATCGCTAGCTGATAGCAAAGCTATCTCCCAGCAAAGGTGAGTGCATGTCTTCTACGGAAAGTGAGAAAACATCAACAATTTCTAATCCCTAGGACTGACAGCAAGTGTGTAAACTGCCCTCCCCTGAAGCATCCCTGTGCACTTCAGCGAGATGGGATCGTGGAATTCCATCCCCTGCTCTCAGCAGCACTCCGGAGGGCACATCCCGAGGGGCTCAGCCTGCTCCCTGCCACTCTTCCAGTGCTGTTTCACACTGATGTGGTATTTTAGGGCCAGGTTTTCCTGCCAAGCGCTAGCCCTAGCCGAGTGGTCTGAGCAGGGCTGAGGCTGGACAGGAGAGGGCAGCATCCGACAGACGGACACAGGAGCCGTGGGAGAGGTACCCCAAGGAGCATAGCAGCCCCCATTTCGTAACCCAGACAGCGACACAGCAGATACATCACTGGGAATGTGCCACCTTGATCATACCGATATAAACTGAGATTTTAAAACCAGCTTTTACTGTTCTCAGGAGCAAAAAGGGATCAGCTCTGGTCCAGCCTTTGGAGGCATGAGCCCTCCCTGCCACCTGCACTGCCAACAGACCAGGGCTCTGCCACATCCTCACCTTCCCTGGAGGCTCCAGAGGTGACCAAGACATAAATGAGTCCTGCCAGTGGGCACCGTGGTTGGCCCTTTGGTTTTATTTTTACTGCAAGTAGCTTTTCTGTTATAAGGAGGAGTGATCGAAAACATGATTTTTTTCCCCCAATCTTCTTTGAGTATTACATTTAGCTTGCTGAAGCTAAATGTTTTCATACTGTTTTCTTGTCTTACAAGAAAAGGAAAAGCTGAACAGAAACCTCTTTCCAGAATTTACAAGAATTAGAGTAAAAGTATGGAGGAACTGTCTGGTAGACCCTGACAACATCTACAGACTTCCCTTTAGTTCCCACATAACATCCATTCAGAAACTGCATATTCCACTGAAAAAAAGAACACCATCAGAACTCCTAGTTCTGTAAAATCCTCTGCCAACACTTCCTCCACAGAAAGACTGAATGATTACCACCTTTAAAGTATCTCACCTTAACTATCTATAAACAATTACTTCTCAAGGTTATGTCAAGTTTAAGTGAAATTGCAAAATGTCAAAATCTACAAAAAATACATTTATTAAACATGCCAGGACAATGCAGGAAAGGGAAGATGACTCTGAAAAATGAGTATGGGAAAAATTCCCATACTAAAAAAAAATCTGTGTAGAATCAATTTTCTTTTTGAAGGGACTCAGAGCAGTCAGGAAGACACCCAGCCCAGAAGGTGTGGCCCAGTGATATATACTTGGCACTGGTGTACAGGCAGAGGGATGAATGCCAAGCCTGGCAGTCTATAAGCTTGATGTTTCGTGGGCTCTGAATCTGCTTTCATTGTCCACCCAGAGTGTGAAGCATCCAGCTCAAAGCTTCATCAGTGGCTCCTAAAGAAAGACACTTCCATCATTTTACATTAGTGCTGTTGCAGATGTTAGGAACATTCCCACAAAGTACGCAGGTCATTCTGCTGTTCCATGTAGAGCAGGCAGTGTGATTTGAACATGACACCACAGACAAGGCCAGTGCTCAGGAAATGAAATCATTGATAAACTAGATTCTCAATTTTCACATCATCTTTACTAGCAGCTCCCAGGTCCCAGATAGCACCCACCCCAAATAGCATGAGGACCCAAATTAAGATGTATGTGATTGCAAATAAGAGCCAATTCTACTAGACAAACACTAAGGGAAAAAAAAATCTTCCACCCTCTCCATTTGTGAAGCTACACAGGGCAAACTATTCACATGCTTACTACTGATAGATAGGGAGGCTGCCACAGAGGCAGGACTGCTCCTTTGGGTGTAAAACCTGAATCGAACATGCAGTATTTAAGACAATTAGGTTTTCAAAGAAGCTAACACTAAACATTTCTTTCATGTGTAATCAAATTATGTTAAAGCAAACCTCATAATTTAAACCATTCCATTGGTCAGCTCCTATTTGTTTTCCCTGCACCCTCATTTTTGCTCCAGATCTGTCACATTACATTAACACCTTTCCTACTTACTGCCTACAGAAATAACAGCCTTCGACATGCTTGCACAATCCATTTGTCCTGCTCTAATTACTTTTTGACATAGCCTCTTTTGCTGTTATCTTGCCTTTTCTGACCTCTGTCTGTATTAAAGCCATTTAAAACAATCTTTAAATTCAGTATCTGTTGGGATGTGTCTTACATGATACTACTGGAGTATCAGGCAGCAATGTTTTGTAAATCAAATATTTAAATCTATGGTAATAAGATAATGTACTTGAGAAGGAAAGCTACTACATATTGGTAACAGCTGGAGTTGGCTGTTCCTACCCTGAGTCACCAGAATCACAACAACACTTCTAGGATAAAATTCCTACAGTCATAAAACTGCTCTAGGTAACTAGGTAGCTCAGAGATAAACAGGGTTGTCTTCTGTGCACCAAGGAATTTCCCTTTATTCTCCACAAAGCAGGAGAAACTGAGAAAGCTTGCACAAAAAGAACCCCAATAAACACCAAACAAATTTAGTAGACAGGAAAAGGACCAAGCAGTGGTCATTCAGAAGAAAGCATGACAAATCACATCCTTCTCCAATTCCAGAGAAGAAATCAAGAATCTCTAATCCCAATATCCCTCTGTTTTCATCAAGCCCATTCAAAAAACATGCCCTCATTTTCTTTTGTGACTGATTTGCAGAAGATGAGCCTCTAATTACCAGCTACTTCCCTGGCTGAAGCAGCAGAGACCTGCTCTGCGCCAAGCATCTGCTTTGGAGTCAAGAACTTATTCCACAAGGTGGAACTAATTTTTTGGATATTAAGTCGATCCCTGTGTACATATGTCTCATGATACAATCTAAATACATCTTCACATGCTATTTTGCACATGATCCAGCCTCATGATAGCTTAATTGGTAGCTAGTCAATATTTTACTCACATTAGAAGATACTTCACAAACCTCCATTTGCTCTGGTTCATTTACAGGGTAATTATCCAACTCACATAAAGTCTGGTCTTCTAGATACGACCAGTGCAGATACAAGCACTGCTCTGCTGGGAAAGTACAGCTCTATATTTTATCTTCCAGATGACAGCACTATAAAACTGACAGGGCACAAAACCAGAGTCAATTAAAATACATTAAATGTAATGTAACAATGCTATGATTTGTCATAGCCATCCAAGAGATGTTATTTCTTTGAATTCCTCTAACTTTGTCCTCAGGACATTAAGAGCTCATGAATGTTGTGGAAAGCTCTTCCCATGGCACTTCTCTACATACACACAGTTTTATTTTCCCCTTTTTCTTTCCTGTCAGCAGTTCTGACCACAAAATCCTGTCTCAATAAAGCATCTAAACACAGAAGGGACCCATAGATCCAGGACCAGACCAGTTTGTAGCTACTGGTTTGCTCATAATATCCTTTTCTGTAAAGCTCTTGAATCCTCACATGCTGCTGAGTGGCACCATCAGTAGAAGTGGCAGGACAAAGCGGAGCTGAGCAGAGTCAACATCTCTGCCTTGGTGTGCTGTGGGGATGGGAGGTGGGGGGCACAGACTGGGGGCTCCAGGCTTTACTTCTGCAAGATTCAGAAATGCATTTTCTGCTGGAACCATTTGTTGGTTTGTACAGTCATTGTTTTCTTCCTTCCTCATTTTTTCACATCTATTTCTCAACTTTTTTTTTTAATACAGCTGTTTGAGCAGACCTGGCATGTCCATTATCCAAACAATAATAACTACCAATTATTGTGACCTCGCTCCTATCTGTATGAACTGTGTATCTAAAATCAATGTACTGTTCCCGTGGTGTTTCCATACAAAAGGTAACCTAATGATGAACAGGGCTGTGCTGGGTCAGACTGGGCCAGCTCACTGCAAGCCCTGACCTGGTCTCATACAGTGACCAGAGCAGATGCAGAGTAAACAACACATTACAAATGCTAAAATTAACCTTCTCACTTTTTCATGTTTGGGTTTGATTTTTTTCTTATTTGTATTTATTTTAGAGACAGCATTTAATTCTCTGTTTACAATAAAGCTCCATGTCCAAATCCTTTCAGACCACCACCAGCAATCTCTTACATCCTCTCAAACGCATTGCTTGCAGTAAATCTGAATGGCTTCTCTTTGTGCAGTTTGCCAGTGTCAGAAGGGTTTCTTGGTTTTTACATTTTTTCTCAAAACAACCATGGATAGATTTGGGCCATTTGTGAATTCAGGGTGCATAAAAGTGGCTTATATTTTCATCAATTTGTACTTTTTAACCACCATCCAACATGAGACCCGACAGGTTCCACTACTGACAGCATCCTTCCATTATCATTTACTTTTTGATTTTGGGTTTTACATGTCTATGATCCATTTCTGAAGACAGTTGTAACATCATTTCTGCACCAGAGTATTCAGTATTAAGGCCTGGAAGCTCTAACCAGATCTGCCAGGGTAGAAGCTGCACGAACAGAAGAAATGAGTGGCAGCTACAGCTTAAAGACAACCAGTAGCATAAAATGTACTTGAACAAATTCACACACTTGCAACTTGTAAATACAAGTTACCCAGAAAATTGTGTCTAGAGCATCCATGGCTAATCAGCTGATTTCTTACAGTCTAGGCAGAGATTTATCTTGAGAAGAGAGCTCAATGCATTTTAAGCCTATGCAGGTACCAACTTACAGATCCCTGGATCCTGCTGGAAAATGGAAGGATTGCCAAGGGAATCCATTCCAGAGGTAAGAAACAAAACCATCCTAAATGAAGGACCACCAAAGAGGGAGAGATGCTCACAAAGAGCTGTAGCTGCTTTGCTATTAATTTTAAACATAAACAAACCAGCCTGAGATCAGTGTTTGCTGTCAGGCTCTGCAGGATTCGAGATGAGGTCCATAAAGGCTCAGCCAACTTTTCAAAGTCCTACATTTCCTTCCACCAGATCCCAAAAAGATGTGGACACCATCTTGAACTAGAAAAACAGGAGTCTGAGATGATGCTGTGTTGGAGCACAGCTGAAGGAATGCCTTTTTAGTAATATTGACCTTGCATGACATCTGATAGCAGGAGCAGGTTAATGCCTAACTTAATTACTGGAACAGCATCTATCTATGGGACCAAAAGAAACCGACCACCAGATCTGGAAGTGAAGAGCCTCCAAGGTTTTCTGTATAGCTAGCAAAGAACAGCATCTCTTCCATCAGCCAGCTCAAAAGCAGCTGCCCAGCAGAAGTCAGGGACCTTAATTCCTTGTGCAGGAACCTTGTGCTCGGAGGACACTCATGTTAGGATAGTGATTACTTCTTAACGGTTGCCTCTAAATGACCTACAGAAGGAATCCCCCTTCATCCATGACTGCTCGGGGACGACAGCCTCTGAATTAGGGGGGTTGATTTCTCCTCATTAAGCGTGTCCTGAGTTGCACTCTGGTGAAATTACTGTCCTCTTTATGGCCAGCACTGCAAACTCCAGGGAAACACTAAACCTTCACAGAACTCCCCACTACCACCCTGGTTTAATGGCTCTGCTGGGTTGGGAATGTGAAAATGGCAGATTACCTAAACCAAGAAAACTCTCCCTGTTCCTCTCAGGGGCTGAGGAATGAGTATACCCAAGGCACAGCCAGGGCAGTGTGTCTGTGTGTGCTGTGGCAGGACAGATAGAGACCTGCCCTGCCATGGCTGCCTCCTGCTTTGCCAGCTGAAATCCAGGCGGCCTCGCTGGCTGCTGATGATTTCCATAAATCCTCCCACAATGCAGCGCACCCGGGTTTAGCCGGAGGGATTCTCTCCAACGCGAGGTGCTGTCAGAAATGTGAGATGATTGTAGAGGAAACATGTAAGATTCAGATTTGAAATTGAAATTATCTGCCCCAACAACAGTTCCTGGATTTCAGCATTAAATTCTTGACATTCCAATCATATTATATTTTCATGTTGCTTATTTAAGATAAGCCCACTCAGTTTTAAAAGTTAAAAATTACAAATCTGCATTAGTGTTTTTATCCTGTATCTTGAAAACAAGGCAAATAGAAAACTCTTAGTGCTCACCACCAGACATCTTATCAGCAGAAACTACAGGGCTATTTGTGCTGCGTTGTGATGACTTTGCAGCACACGTACTACAGAAAACAGTCTTTGCTACTCACAGGAGACACTCTCAATGTTCAGATTCACAGAGCTGGGCACAGCGAGGGTGGCATACTGTGTGCTAGAACAGGCTACATCACATCTAGCAATTTTCTACCCCAAATTTAGAACTGTGCCTGCACTACATTTATATGAGCAAATGAAAGATGTTAGATAAAGGCCACACCGAAACTGAAACACAGTAAATATTTGGTTAAATCAAGAGTTCGGCTTATGTAGTCCCATAGACACAAATGCCACTTAATGAAACAGAATATAAATACCCATGGGGCACTGACTCTGTTATTTAAAGCAAAAAAGACATCTATCTTTTCCTGTGTGAATTGTCATCCTGGATATAAGTCTTGCCAAAACCTAATTACACTATCGTTTATTATTTGTAACAAAACAGGAACGCTTTCCTTATGCCCTCAGACTGCAATCACAAAGGAATCCCTACACCCACACCTTAACATATACTATCGTGTAGACTATAAAGTACTCAGATCTAGTCTCACCCACCCACTAAATTGCTCCAAACTTTTCCTTGCATATATTATCTGGAAGTCCAGGGAGAAGCTGCTTTATGCAATGGCAGTTCAGCGAGCACAGGGTGACAGTCTAACATGGTGTCCTGCTGAGATCCAAGAATAGCAATGCCTTAAAAGGCAGCGATGTTGAGATCACAAGGAAAAGAGAATTAGGGCACAGCTGTGGAGTTCTGTAGGCTAAAACATAGACTCAATATGTCAGAGAAAATTAAATCACAGAGCTACATGTAATTTCTAGTCTCATATATAACTTAACTGGATTTGTACTTAGGTCATATATGTGAGTTGCTGTCGCTGCACTCAGAAATAAAAAATGGAATTCATTTAAAATAAAAAACAAAGGACTTATATGCAAACAACACCACAAACCCTATGCTTAAAACCATGTCTGCATGCTGTTGCAGCTCAAACACAGTTTTATAGGCATTCTTGTAGCTCTTCTCTTGAGGACAAACAGAAAAGCCATGGCACCACTGGTGAAACAAGCAGCGCTCACAGCTTTACCTGCAGTATAAACACAGAAAAACTAGCCCAGCACATTAGCAAGCTAAACATATCTGAAAAATGCCTGTTTTCCTGCGGTTGTCAGATAAGGGAAGAAGACCCTTCCCCAGAAACAAAGGTCACAAAAATAATAAAAAACTTTTGTAGAGGCTTTTTCCCCCTGAAGAAGTGGTGTTCTTACATTTTTGGAACACTACCTACATATAAATTTGCTAGTATTCCTTTATGCTTGAAGCCCAGTATCAGCTTCTCCTCTAAAAGCATTCAATATCCAGAGAACACAGTCCATTATCCTCTGCCCATATCTCATGTTGGAATCTGTGTCCAACTAATTAACTCTGCAGGATGCTGGGGTCTGTAACTGTTGGCATTAGAGCTGTGCTTTGAGCTAAGGGGACACACACCTTCTGCAGTGCCTTCTCCAGCTCCAGACAGAGAGCTCTGGAAAGTACCACCACAAAGACAACTTCCTAGAGCTCTTAAATGGCAAGAACTGTGGGTTCAGCGGGACCCCGCGGGTGAAAAGCCAGCCTTTAGGCAGAGCAGAACAGCCTCTCCCAGTTGATCCCCATCATCCCTGGGGATGGGCAGAGTCTCACCCAGCACAAGTGGCCAGGCTCTACCTGATGAGAAGACTTAAATTAGCTCTTGAAAAGGCTCTGAAGGCCAGGGACAGACAAGAGAGAAGATGGAGGAGAAAAAGAAGTTGACAACAAGGGAGCAAGAGATTGATTGGGATGAGGCATATATGGGGAGCTCTCCTAAATAACTGGTACTTGAGCACTAATGTGATACAGAACAGCAAGAAAACAGGTAGGAAGCTGCACGTAATTACAACTTTGTTTAGCTAAGTGTATTTCCTGTGGAGCTTACAACACACAACTGCATGCAAAGCATGCAGCTCTGTTGATATCAGCTACCCTTTGTCCCTAAAGAGGTAAATTATACATCTGATATTTATACAAAGTTGTATATATAATGGACCAACAATCTACAGGAGCCAATTCTTCTGAAGGGATAATATACGGAGAGATTTTATAAAGAGCAGAGAGTTTAGCAGCCAACAGATGGGGAGAATCTAAACCAACCCAGTGCAGGACCTGCACAGGCAGCCCACTCTTTGTCCAGCCAAGGGATGTGACCTGTCGACCCATCTCCCACTGCTGGAGTTTCCGAGCAGCATGCACATGGATTTGCTTGGGAAAAAGAGGAACCTGACATTATAGCCATCACATGTGGAATGAGACAACCAAGAACGCAGGGGCTGAGCAGGAGCATGGAGTGAGTCCAGTTTGCAGTGATGGAGGTGAGAAGGCTGATCTGGAAACTGCTGATAACAGGAAGGGTTAATAAGGCAGCACTCAAGAACAGCTATTGCACACAGGGATACACGTGCACGCTGTAATTTAATTGATAGAGAAAATGCCAAATGTCTGCAATGAATTGCTTTTCCTAAACAAAACTACATATTTACCTACTTTAAAGCACAGCATAGTTCATACATATGCATCGTTTTTCACAAGCACCACGCATGGTGCAGGAAACAATCCAGTAAATGAGGATGCAAAATGAGGTCACCAATTCTCTCAGACTATCTTTTGAAGGGAGGCTCATCGCAGCCTCACGGGGGCTTCTTTCGGCGCCCTGCTGCCCTCCTGGCGTGGTGGGAGCTGTCAGCCCGCTGTGGTGGGTTTGTAGCCAGGCTGCTCCCAACACCGCTCTCCCTGACCCACTTTCCTGCAGTATTTCTGCATAGCGACAGAGGTCCCAGCAGGACAAGCGTCACCTCCCAGCCCACGGGATTCTCCATTTCCTACTGCTGCCACTGAAAGAATGTCTTTAGCATTTACACACAGGCAGACACAAGCATGGCATTACACATAAATGTACGCAAAACACATAAATCCCAGGAAGAGAAGGAATTAGAACAACAACAAACAATCCTGTTCTCATTTGCAGGATATTCCTCTGAAGTAGATCAGGGCTGTGAGAGGCTGAATGAATATCCATCTGATGGATCCCCCTGACCGCTGGGAGGAAGCCTGGCGGTTCCCTTCTGGCTAAAGCTCTTTTAAAGGGACTTTGCTTGTTTCTCTCCAGCTGGTTTGAGCATTCCCGCTACCCTGAATCAGCCCTGCCCTTCAACTTCGACCAAAAGAAATACTAATATACTGAGCCAACCAGAAAATCATTATTCGTCGGGTACACCTAGCCAAAATGCTCGGACACTGTGAGGAAATGTGTGTTCCCACCCCAAGCACTCACACCTCACTCACTCTCTCTCCTATTCCCTGTTCGCTCAATCCCTACAGAATTACAGTGTATGGACTGCAGAGGCACTTGTAGTTCTGATGTCATCTCCAGGCTTTTTCCCTTTCTGTTTTTGGTTTGTTGGGGTTTTTTTTAGGTGAAGCATCTATATTTCCTCTGTTCTGAAATTTTGTGCTGAAACTACAAGCCAAAAATCTCTTCAATAGGAAATTTCACAAACAGAGGATTATGACTTCAGCTACAGAATAAGCAGCAGGAGCAGATGGAACTCTTCAGAAACAATGATTCCATTTTCATGCAAATTTCCTTAGTAGTTAAAAAAAGACGACGAAGAAAAAAACCACCAAGATATCAGAATGGTTTCTAAATGGAAGCGTTTTGAATGATGCTAAAAGCAAAGGGCTGGTAGCTCTCCACAATCCCAAGCATTTTAGCGGCAGCCAGGGAAAAAAAAAGAAGCATGACAAACTAAACCCAGACTCTGTACCTCCTCAGAGTCATGATAAGAGAAATGGAAAATGGAGTGAAAGTATATTTTAGTTTTATGATTTTCAACATCATTGTCAGCTTGGTGATAATGCATACTTCAGAGCTAATTCTTATGCTCTTTAAGAGCACAGACTTCATTCATGAAGCAGCATGACAAAAATTCTTTATCCACTTGATGACTACAGAAGGTGACAGCCACCGAGAAAAAGACAGCCACAGGGACACTGTCAGAGTGCTAACCTGCAGCGTGCCTCTCTCTGACTACAAGTGCTCCCCTGATTACA
This sequence comes from Galbula dea, assembly GCA_013399015.1. Classification (NCBI taxonomy): domain Eukaryota; kingdom Metazoa; phylum Chordata; class Aves; order Piciformes; family Galbulidae; genus Galbula; species Galbula dea. Next base: position 299,060 of record VWZX01000322.1, on the reverse strand, counting down.
AGAATACAGACATGCATTTTTCATAGCTGAAATGTGGAAACTGAGCCAATTCTTTTGTTACTAATACTGGCAGCATACCCTAAAACACAAATACATGCACAAAGTTAGAAGACCCCATTTCTGGCTCTTCCACTGACTTGTTACTTAGTTTAGTTTTACACCTTCGGTTTTCCCTCTTGTTTACTACTCGAGTGAGAGAACTCAAGCTGCTCCCTAACTCTCACTGTTGTTACGATAACTGACTTTGCACAGCCCTGTCTCTGTGCCACACTGTAGTATAAAACATGACACTGTTTTGGATACAGAATGCATTTTAGTGGGAATAAATGTGAATTCTTTGGAAGGTCCATGTAATTCTACTTTCACAGGCTACGTTCGTAGCTGAGGTTTTAAAATAGAGAGGAAACTATATGTACAGAAAAGCAAGAACAAAATCCACTGCTGTTTGTCACTGCTTCCCTCTGCACAATGCACCAGGGGAAACACTGCAGCCAGGTCTCTTCCCGTGCCGTGTCCGGATGCCAGCAGTGAGCTGCTGCCACCAGCCTGCTGGGCAGCTCCGGCCAAGGCCAGCAGGGACACTTCCCTCAGATCACCCACTCCAAATCCAAGAGTCCCTCCTGACACAGTATTTCCTCGATGCTGCTCCTGAAGTTCTGTATTAAGTCTTCATAAATTTCTGTCAATTCCATCAAACAATTTCTATCTCACTCAGTTTCATGCTGATTTTCGAAGTTAGTTTCCTCCTCCCCTTTTTCATGCAAAAGAGATACAAAGTTACTTTCAAATATGACTGCAAAGAGTCTTAAAATAGAGGCCTCTGAACAGTGTGGTCAGTACCAAGAATACTTCTGTTTAATCCCATCCTACCTACACTTATTCCTTTCATCATGCCACTGGCCAAATCTCTTCACTTTGAGTTTGCTCTCAAATTGAATCTCCTTCCCTTCTCATCGAGTTAGATGGATTTAAGTAATGACAGCTACCGAAAGGACAGCACATACAAAATAAGTCCAAAAACGGGCTCAGTAAGGTTTATTTTCAAGCTTTTCCTTGCTTACTTCTTAGTAGAAGGATGTACAAGCAGAACCAATTTCCTCAGTTAATACCTCTTTGACCCAAATCAACTTTTTCCAAACTGTTTTCTTAAATAATTTCTTTTACAACCTTGTCTGAATGAACTAGACAATAAACACTTTTCAATTACCCAAGGAAAGGAAGAGGGAGAGCAATGGGGAGGAATAAGATGATAACCTGGCTGGTCTGGCCAGCACATAGCCACACTGCAGGTCAGTGGAAGAGGCAAGGCTGTGCAGTGAAGGACTTCAGGCTCCTCTATGAGAGACAGGGTCTGCTCACTCAGTCACTATGGTTTTTGGTTTTGCACAACGTAATCACAGTCTTAAGAAATGAAGGCCAAGGAAAAATGGTGACCAGGACCTGGAATCACACTGCCAAAAAGATGGCACTTCAGCCCTAAACCACGGGACCTATTGTATAGTGAAAGGAAGTGCTGGCCTTCAAACTGATGGCTGCTGCAACATTTTTAATAAGATGCAATCAATTAATGAATGGATGGTAAACCACCATATCACCATGAATTTGTCTGAAGGTGTCTCTATCAGCTAAGCCCCTCTGCTTTCTCTCCACACCACTGTCAAACTGCATCTCTGCCAAGAGCCAGCCTTCTGGTTTCTAAATACTCCTGCTGCCGTATTTCTCATGTAGGCTTCTCCCATGAGCAAAGTTAACGTCGAAGCGGGAGACAACCACAGAGAGCCAGCCCTGCCCTTGTCCTGATGCTGCTGCAGTGACGGAGCAGCCAGCCCTCATCCCAGCCAGGAAAGCTGTGACCAAACAGCACAGTGCCCCAACCTGTCACAATTCCCACATTCAGAGTAACACTCTAAGTTTCTCTCTATTTACAATAAAGAATAGACAGGGGAAGAAAAGGCCAAGTATCTATCATTCAAGCCCTCACTGCTTAGCTTGCTAGGCTTTACACTATCAAGAGAAACGAGGCTCATTTGACCCAGATGCTGGCCTGTCTGAGCAAACTTACTGGAAGATTCTTCCTTCCTCCTTCCGCTGTCTTGTCACAGCCTTTCTCTAGGACAGCAACTGCCATAAAGACTCAAGAATAACTGGGAGAAGCATAAGGGAGCACCAGCACTGCCTTTCTTTCCGATGCCTCAACAAATCTCCATTGTTTTATCCTTCTGACTTGGGTAAATTTTATGCAGCAAAATATAACACAAAGCTGACTACGGTACTGTAAAATGGCTTAAGGGTCAAAAACTGGGTCAACCCCCCACCTCCTCCTCCCAGCCCCATCAAAGCTGACAGGGTCCTGCAGGGCCCATCTCCTGCTTGCAGGAACAGTCACGGCAGAACATCCTTGGCTGCGGTGCCCTTGCCTGAGGAGCTGGTTCTCTACCACTGCTCCAGCAGCTCATTTCCCAACAGGAAATGATGTTTTCCATAGATTTAGTGAAACACGGTTCTAATTTAGTAATCTCGATGTGTACCCAACTGAACAGGACCTAGTGTTTTGAGAACGAGAGCAATATCACCAAGGATGAGCCTCAAAATATTCAAGTGACTTTACCATTTGAACATCACCTCTGACACGGGAAGCACAAAGAGATATCTGGAGATTGGGATATGTGTATGTTTATACACCATGCCACAACACTGTTCCTTTCTCTAGACCCTAACATTTCATATATGAGGACTTTTATATTATTTCTGCAAATCTTAAAATTGTTTCACCAGAGGACTTTGGACTCTTCATTACTAAACTGCTAAAATTATCACGATTTTGTATTAGGCAAACAGCACTAAATAACTGCTACCTCAGGATTTTTAGTGTACCAAAAGCACTAGGCTAGAATCCAACCTAGGATACAGACCTAAATGATTTTCAAGACAATTTGCCCACATGTTTGTTTTTTTAAAGCAAGTCTTACGAATAAAGCATTAGCAAAAACCACAAGGATATTACGTTAAAAGATTTCACTTATTTGGGCACCGTACAGAGTCTGGGAAGTGTTACAGTAGGTCTGCAAAGCCATGCACAGGAGTCTGTAAAAGCTCCTAGAGTTTAGTAGCCATATTTCCCTCAAAGACACTCTTATAGATTAATTTTTTATTTTTCATAAATAGGATCAAAGATATTGTATGCTTTTCAGCCAGTGTGACCCATAACTGACTGCTCAGAAGCACACCCTACCCCAGCAAGCAAAGAACACGTATTTTAACAATAGCATCAACTACGTTTTAGAAGTGACTCAAAAAGTGAAAGATAATCTTTGAAAGAGGAGACAGAAAGGAAGCTGTCTGGGAACTGGAGAAGTAACAAGAATGGTTATTGTGGGCAGAACGACGAGCAGATATGAGCTATCTCCTTCACACTCATGACAAGGAGGTGGGAACCTCTTCATCCACATCAATAGCAGCTGCGTGACACTGATACGAGCCTGGGTCACCATGAAAGCACCATATTAACCTTTCATTTTGTTTCAAATTGCTTCCTTTTGGATGAGTTCCATGTAGCTGTCATTTGTTTTTTCATTTCATCTTCATTTTCCATTTATGCATTCATCCAGCCCTTGAGGGTGAATTCTATAGAAATCCATTTCAAGAATGCCAAAAGGGACCTCTGACCCACCCCCCTCCTCTCCTCTGTGTCCCAGAGGGGCCCCTAATACCAACATCATGACATGTCCAAAAATGCTCAACAAGCCCAAGTTCTGCTAGACCAGCAAAGGGCATGAACCACGTTAACTGCTGCAGCACCTTTCTTTGACCAGTCACTTGTGGCTTCACCGCTGTGTGCTTGCTGCCTCAGGGAGCTGGGGTTGTCGAACTACTAAAGCAGAGGAATTCAGAATCAGCAGGAGGTTACCATAGCTGTCATTAGAAGTGTTTTAACAGCAGCAAAACACAGAGAGACAGTGGCCATGTAGAGTTAGAGAACCTTTCCTATGGTGCATACTTCACCTATAGGATTGTAGATTGGAAAGGACCTCAGGAATCATCTAGTCCAAACTCCACGCCAAGGAGGGTGCCTCCAGTACTTTCATCTCTCTGTGTCAGAATGTCCTCAGAGAAAAAATAAAGGTCAACAACCAAAAATGAGCAGACAAATAAGACCAGAAAAGCATGAGAATGAGAAGATAGGACAAGTGCATTACCTTTCCCCACTTATCCCATGGTCTTGCATTCCCACTGAAAACACTTCAAAAAAACAAAGTTAGCAAAACCTTGCTCTGCAAATCCATATTCCATAGACATCCCAGTGTCTTGTTTTATGGTTCCAGCACAGGGAGAAGTTACAGACAACTCCAAGGGTAGAGCTTTGATTTTTATTAGTCTAAAACCACTGGAAGTAGTGTGTTAGTGGAATGTATTTATCATGAGGTGGTCTCACTGGAGAACATGCTTAAAGGCATTTTATTTCAGCCCTGCAATACAAGTGGCAATGGCTGTCCTCACCATGCTCCGACAGCCGTGCTGGTACTAAAAGGGACACTTGCAAAATAGTCAAAGTCTCTGTGGCATTACCAATGCTTCAGAGGCGGCTTAACACACCCTATGGGGTGGGTATCGTCCAACTGCTCTGGAGGAGACAATCCCTGAGACGTTCTCCAGCACCCCACAGCATTCATTAAACACACTGGAACCTTCCTATGACCTATTTTAGCCTTTAAGTATAAATATGAACCCGACTCCCATGAAACAAATGGAATCTACATTCAAGTGCCAACCGGAGACGTGGCATCGGGCCGCGCTGCCCAGTGACCCAGTTTCCCAGTGGCCCAGGACTAGATCCGCTGCCCGGCGAGCTTGAGAGGCTGATGGCAGCAGAGCCTGGCTGCCTGCCGGGGCCGAGGGCCGTGTCACTGCCCGTCGGGCTCCGAGTGCCGGATCGGGGTGACAGCCCCACAAAGGGGCAGACACACCGCAGCCGGCGATCCGGACACCCAACGTGTTGCTTTGGCCCACGGTCGGAGCTGGCGTGGGGGCTCCTTTCTGGGTGTTTCGGAGCCATTGTGCAATGGAGATCGAAAGATAAATGTCTCATCGCTGCTGCGGGCGCTGAGGGAGCCGGTACGGGCGCTGCGGGAGGCCGAGGGCCGCGCTCCGCCTGCCCGCGGGAGGAGGCAGGTGTCGGTGCGGGGAGCGGAGGCGGCGCCTAGCCCCTCAGACGGCCCCGCCGCCGCCCGGCACCCAAACAAGCGGCCCCGCGCCCCGGCCTGCGCCCGCCGCCGGCGGGAGGGGTGGGACAACCCTCCGGTGCTCGGGTACGGTCCAATCAGGAGGCGACCCAGCGCCTGGAGAACCAATCGCCGTCGCCTCATCGCGCACATGACCGGCTGCGCCCCTGCCCGTCATCTGGGCCCTATATAGCGGGGCGGGGGGCAGCGGACGGGGCTGCGCGGCCGGCGGGGGCAGCGGTGGGGCCCGACGGCCAACTCCACTGCATTCCCCGGGCTGAAGGGCCGCGCCTGGAGCAGGCAGGGAGTTGTTCTCCCTATACCGGCAACAACTTTTTCTTTTTTCCTTTTTTTTCTTTCTTTTTCTTTCTTTTTCTTTTTTTTCTTTTTCTTTTTTTTCTTTTGGTGGGGGGTGAGGGAGCCCAAGCGCGGAGCCTTCCCGCGGAGCGCGCCGCCCCGCCAGGTAAGGCGTTAATTGCCATTAATCACCGGGGAAAGGCTAACGAACCCGCCGCGGGAGGGGGAGGAGGAA
>VWZX01000322.1:236542-293202 GCA_013399015.1 Galbula dea | reverse complement strand
CGGGACCGCGGGGCTCGACGGTGCCGGGCGCTGCCGCCGCGGGGCGGGGACGTGGATGCTGTGTGTGTGTCGCGGTCCCCCCCCCCGGTCCTCCTCCCCTCTCCCCGCTTTTGTCTGGCTCTGGTGGCACCTGCGGGACGCCGTCTAGCCGCCAGCCTGCGGACGATTATCGCGACCGGCGACTGCTTCGCGATAGTTGTTGCGAGGTAGGAGCCATGAGGGGTTTAGTTCATGGTTGTGCAAGGGGGATGGGGGTCTTCTTGCTTCTATTATCAGCCTTATTTCACTTTAATTAGCAAAATTATTAGACTTTTTTAAAAGTGCTAAAATGAGCCTTGATTTGCAGCATTCCTTCAATTCTTACTCAAACTGTCATGCCGGGATTCTTTTGTATCTTAACTCTTATCATAACCGTATCATCATAACTATCTTATCATTACTGTATCATAACTATGTTATCAGAACCCTACATTTAATATATTTGCTCTCCAAACCATCTGCAGTTATTAGTGGTGACACTCACACTGGGCTCTCTGTGCAATAAAAGACTCGCTCAGCATACACTTACAAATCTGGTATGTTCTAAGAAAATAATTTCATAGACTTCCTAATTTCATAGTTTTCATAAACTTTTCCTATTGGCTTCTTTAAGCGAAACCAACTCATTTTTCAAGCTGTTAAGTAGAATTCCTCAACAACTTCAGAAAGTTGAGAAGGGGATGATTTACCCTCCTCCTTTTGTCCAGGAATGTGAGATAGCATATTTCTAAAGTTAATAAGTATTAAAAGCCACGCGGAGCATTAAAAGTGCATTTCCAGCCCTTGTGCTTTCAGCAGCCAAGGCGCTGGGGCACAGACCCGACAGCCAGTTCAGCCCTTCGCAGCCTCCACGCAGAGCAGAGGTTATTCACATGGTGGTTCGAGAAACTCCATTCATATCTCTGACTACCTGGATTTGAATAGAAACCAGACAGCAATTCTTTGGTCCCAGCCACTATTCGCCCGGCTGGACAATAGAGATTTGTTAGCACACAGGCACAAGCCCTGGGACACAAAGCTGGAGGCAGCAGAGATGGGGGCTTCAGTGCACAGGAAATTACAGCTTTTGATGCACTGTTGGCAGGTCTGCTGGTTCAGAAAAGCAACATGACTGTGCCATGTTTAAGAGCTCCTTACTGCCATTTTTAACCACCTAGAATGTCATAAAAGCTTTATTGTCACAGTACATAAAATCATGAAGTCCATATGGTTACTTTTCTGCCTGCAGTTGTTGCCCTGTGTCTGGAAGGCAGAAGGCATGATCAGGCTGGAGATTTTAATTCATAGGGGCAAGGGGGAAAGAACTTAAAAGAATTTGAGAATGGAAGACCTCAGTGTTTATAGAAAGCAGAGGTTTGTTACCAAGGCAGCTGATGTCTAGCCTAAGATGTGGTGATGTTGTAGTGGACTTCGATTTAATGGTGGCTCTAAGGGGATGAGGCTGGACAGCTGATTTCATCATGAAAGGGTCAGTAAATTTACTCTGTGCCACTCCAGTTGTGTAGGAGGATGTTATTCAGTTGTGTCAACTTGACAAATACCAAAATAAATAAGAAAACCAAACCCAAAATGTTCAATGTCTGGTACCTCCCATTTTCCCTACTTTCCCTGCAGTCTGGAGTTCAAATGTGAACTCCTCAGGGACTGGGCTTTAATCTGCTGATTGGAGCCAATGAGCAGAAATTATCAAGATCAGAAAACCAACCCCTCACTGTACATGGCCCTGTGGTGAGGGGCGGAAGGTGGTTCAGTCTTCACCCAAATTGGCAGGAAGGTTTGGACCATTCCTTCTCCTTTTCCATAAATCTTTTCTACCCTACCCACTTAGCACCAAGTAAAATACCCAGTCCAATAGGATCTTAAAATCCACATGGGCATAGAGCATTAAAGAGCAGGCAGGAGCAACTCTGTGTGAGCAGCACTACAAGCACAGCAGGAATGACTTGGCTCTCATCTTTCTTTACCCAGGAGAAAGAGTGAAATTGAGAGTTGTATATTGCAGTTGTGAAATGTGTGTTTTTATTAGGAATGTCTATGATACAAAGTATCATAAAATACAGCAAACAAAGGTTGGGTGTTCCCTGCTCTTCTGTGAATTTTGTCAATGACCTCACAAAAAGGGGAAGAACTCTGAAGTGAGGACAACAGATCCGGCTTTCAGGGGAGCTGGGTGATACCCAGGAAGACGTGCTGATGCTCTGCACCAGCCCATTAAGCAGGCAGTGGACTTGCTTCCATTGCTGTTTTGAGCAACACAGGTCAGAAAGACACCAGATAGCTAAAACACCTCTATTTCCGAAAAGAGTGAAATCCTGTCTGAGGTGTTACTTGTGAGATTAGCAAAACATCCGTGAGGGGCCAGCTCATATAATTTTCTGCTGCTGTTTCAGAACATTAGAAATACAAATGTGAAGATAAATACTTTTCACAGGAGTCAGTTTTGTCTGAATAATTATACAATTTCCTTGAATTCTTACTCATGGAGTACAATGGCTTGGGTGTATTGCTTCTCAGTAAAAACTAGGTGATAAGAATCAGGCTAGATTACAATCAAGCTATTTTCATTTTAATATTTTCTTGCTGGCACTTACAAATCCAGAAGGACCCATCTAAATTAAGCCTTTGAACAAAAATATTATGTATTATTGTAATAAAGGCTAAGGATATCGATGGCTCTACCTACAAAGCACTTTTAGATTAAATACCGTGATTCTTAAAATACAGTAACCTTTTCCATTACCTGTAAGATTGCTGATATTTGATAGTCAGCCAGAGACTGATTTCAAAACTTACTCTGTGAAAGTGTGCCTAAAATAAAAAATATGCTGGAAAGTTAAATTCTGCCCTTGCAGTTAGGTCTTAGCTTTGAATACCTGTTAAGCATATCACTGTGAATGGAAAAGAGACCATCAGAGGTTGGCAAAAAGCTTCTGGCTAATCAAAATAGCCATAAAAGGAATGTCTGGGCATAACCCACCCCTGCAAACATCTGCATATTCAGCCTGGACATGGGAATAATCCCATCATGGACATACAAAAAGGATGCTGATGGCTGTTCTCACATAGTCAGGTGTTTTAAACTGCACATAGAAATAACATATAATTTGAAAGCCAGTTTTCCCATCTCCCAAAGGGCTATTCCAATAGAAAATGTATGCAGACTCTCAAAAAGAAGACTCCTGTTAATCACTGACAGACTTGGAAGTTGCAGCTTACGCAAAAGACGAACATGTATATAATTGACTGTTCATAAATATATACTGCTGCATTAGAGGGTTAGTTGCCAGTAAAAATATCAGGTATGTGGAAATCTAGCAATAACCTTGGCAATTTAACCAAAAAAAAGTGGAATCCTAAGAATTTTTATCTTAATAATAGCCAGCATACAGTAATCATTCCAGATGCACAGGATTGATTAATATGACTCCCAAAGTCTCAAACATTAAGAATTCAAAAGACAACAATTGGGTATTTTTATGTTAAGGAGAACATGAAAGCATGTGGGGTTTTTTTCCTAAGCAGCAAGATGGGCATGCAGACTGATGGCATCACCTTGTTAAATAGACTTCTGTCATTCCTACTTTCCCTGTACTGTCTGAAAACAGTTGGAAGCATCAGCAGCTGTCCTGAATCATAATCCAAAGAAATTAACACAATTGCCATGAATGACAGTTGCATGAAAGTGTAAATTTTGAGTGCGCTGAAGTGCAGCATCTCAATACCAAACTCCTTCTGCATTAACAATTAATTGTGCCACCTAAATCCCTACATGTGTGAATTAATATTGCAGTAAGCTTGAGAGCAGAAATTCTCCCACTCAGGAGCAAGTCACTTTCAATCCTAACAAACCCCCTTACAGTCTTACACAATTTGGGTTGCAACAGCACATCCCTCAGACCTGTGGTTAACCATGTTTGACTAAAAAAGGCTGTCAGACTGAGAGGAGATGCCAAAATGTGATTACAGGCAGGAGACTGCTCTGGGCACTCATGCTGAGGTGGCTGGGCATGGAGCAGCACATGGTGTGCTAACATCCCTCCCCATGGGACACTGCTGTCACCTTACTAGGGGCTCCTCTGCAGCACACTCAGCTGCTTTAATGCACCACAGACATCATCTGCATGTTCTGATGGCGGCTCCCGTGTGAGGTGTGTTGAACCGCACAAGTGACACAGCCATTTGCCACCAGATACAGGCACAGTGAAACAGAGTTGGTGAGGTCCAGCAAACCAGAGGTTATCAATCCAAAACACTCCTCCTGTGGTACATTTACTGATTCTTCATTTGGTAACCTAAATCAGTTTAGAGTTTTCTTGAAAAGTGTCTTGTCATAGGACTATCTAAGGCTTTACTGCTTAGTTTTTCTGGGGTTTACTGGCAGACCATCCATTTACTTCAGCACCAAAGTACACACCCATCCTTTCTCCTGTGTCAAAAGCCTGTAGTGCCTTCTGTAAATAATGCTACACCTCGAGTCTGGTGTCATGAACAAAAAGGATCAGTCTGGCCTATAAACAGTGGTAGTCAGGGTTTAACCATACCTACTATAATCTCCAGTCTCCTGTATTTACTTACATCTACAGCTGCACGCGTGCCAGGGCCCTGTGTCAGCAGTTCCACTTACATAATCACAGTGCCTGAGATCTGGGTACCACTAAGTCTGTGCTTTGAGCTGAACTGACTAGTCTAGGGGACTAAGAGAGCTCTGGTCTGGCCAGAGAACATTGTACCTCTGTAAGGAAATCTGGGGAAGGCTGAGAGGGCAGCTGCATTACAAAATATGGTTATACAAGCAACATGAAAGCTCTCCTCTGGAACGGGATGTTATGAATGCTATTTGTATTCAGATTTCTTCAGGTGGAGTCTCAAATTCAGATTTTTAAGATGATCAACACATTTGCAGACAAGGTTCACATAACAAATACAGATTCTAGTTATAAAACAGAATGTATTCAAGTTTGCCATATATTTTTTTCTGCTAAAGATTTAAATATCATGTGGCTTTAGCTTTCTTTCTGTTCACTGAATATCAAGGTCAATTAGGAATGATGTCTGGCTAGTACTCTCAGAGCAGATTAGACAGTTGCATCAAAAACTAGGACCATGTATAGGTCATCTGTTACTGTGACCTAGATTTCTGAGAATCTGTTCAATTTGTTTTATTGAAAATGTGGTACTCTCTCAGTTCTGTTTCTCATAGCAAACCTCCCTATAATAGCTGAAAATAGCTTTATTAGATACTTGCAGACATTGCTTACTACTTCTGCTAAGACACAAAGAAAATCAAATCCATGCAGCAGACCTGTGCCTGTCATCCATTTAATTTTAAAATAACTTAAGGTTCTGAAAGGCTTATGCCTTATAATCTAAAGCATTTGGTCCACAAGCCAAATACTAAGCAATCTGAAAAACATAATAGCTTAGCTTCAGCTTTGTTTGCCCTATTTAATTCATTTTTTTCCTTCAGTAACTAATATTTCTGCAGTCTACTTTGGAAATTAAGAACATACTGAAATATTGGAGTAAAGTGAGGCGATTTCGTTTGTATCATCTGTGTGAGCTTTGTGGTGTCCTCAAAGGATGGTTGGGATTGCTCAGCCTGAGAGCAGAACCAAAATTCCCTTCTCAACCCTGGTGTTTACTTACTGAGGATAAAGATTTTGCTATCTGAGTTTTGACACTACTGCAGTATATCCCCCTATGCTTTCTGGGTCATCATTCTGAAACCACATAAAAGCAGATTTCCATTTGGAACATTTTATGACAAATTTCCTCTCCTCTCATAGCTCTTAATTGTTCTGGTTAGAAAGCAATTACTGAACCATAGATCGTGCAAACACGTCAGTTGGTTGGTGTTAGGATTTGGGACAGGCAAGGGGAGAGGGTGTATCATAACATACTAGACAGTGTTTTCTAAACACCAGTGAGTTCAGTGTAAAGGAAAACTATGAAAATAAAGAAGTGATTGCAGAATCCACAATTCAAAGAAGAGTAAACCAAACAAATTGCTTATCGTGCTGTGGTACAAAACACATCTAGACTACTTGTGCCTTCATCCCACCCCAGGCAAAAAGGTGAGCAGTACAATCAAACAGCAGGAGAAAGGGCACCAAAAAAAAGGAAGATGTGCCAACAGATTGGGATTTGCAGATTAAAATCTCTAGTACATTACTCCTCATCAGTTATATGAAGTAAATCTGTTCCAGTTTTTTCAAAATTCTAAAGCCAGTTCTACAAAGTCATCTGAATTTTATACTACTTTAATATTCAAACTTTTATGTGCATCTCACAGCACATTGGGACCAATTTATTTTATAGGCAAGATAAAAACCCAGCAATATTTGGGTGACGTTATCCAAAGATCATTCTTCTAAATGAACATAAGTACATTTTCTCCTCCTTGCTTCACATGATGGCTGCATTTAAATAGGCTAACTGTATAATTCAGAAAAGAATGGCTGAGTCCTGCTCACCTGGGGGTGATATCCACATCCATGCAATATTTAAAAGCATGCAAAAGCAAAGAAATTAAATATATGAGGGAGTGGAGGTCTTTCTTCCAACAGAATATCTGCCTAGTAACCAGATATGAGAGCACCTTTTCTTCCACCCCCCCAAAAAAAAAATCATACTTAGTTGTTCTACAAGAGCCTTTGAAGATACTTCTGGTTTAAATTTTAACACCTGAAAAACAGTTAGACATGCTGCTGCTTTCTGGCTGAGCAGCATACACAAGCAGTGGAAAGAACAGTATCTCAGAGACATGGCTGAAGTTCTCTGAAGTCAACAATGTGCACGCAGGCTGTAGCTCAGATCATTTGTAAAGAAGGCTAAAGGAATTTGGTGTGTGAATGTGAACCAGCAGCAATGAAACAGTGGAAATTCACCCACAGTGCAGATTAGACCACACATAGGATGTAGTAATGTTTTTGCCCCTGACAGCCAGGAGCTTCATAATACCTGGCTGGGACTAAAGAGGAGTAAGCAAACCCAGAAAAGGGGAAGCCAGCACCTGCAAAAGCTCATGGATATCAGAGCACTTGTTGTGCATGTAGCACCCATTCAGCTCACAAGGAGGACACTTCTCAGTGAGAGAATAATGTGCTTCCAGCTAAGCCAGATGTTGGCAAGCAATAAATCTCGCAGCAGCTGGGAGGAGGATGGATCCTCACCTGTCTTTTTGCTGCTCATTACAGTGTCACTGTAATGTCATTTTCTTTGCTTCAGTTATTTACAGTTATGGGAAGCAAAGTCTTTATTTCACTGAATGTATCATGAAATGCAGTCTTAAAAGATGGCAGGGAAAAAAAAAAAATCAATCTGGAGGTGCCATTCTGCTGAAACTGAACCAAAAAGTGAGATTTGAGGTGTTTCTTTTGAGAACTCCTCCAAATCTTGAAGACTATCAGATGACAGTTCCTGGGTTATAAAGCTGAAGTCATTATCTTCAAAGGGACAGTTATCAATGAATTGGGAGACATTATGATCATCAAAAGCAAATCCTTCATTTGATCCCTGTCCATCCATACTGCTTCCCAAGCAGACAACCTGAGCTTTATCCAACTAGAATTGCCAATATTCCAAACAGTGAGTCAAATATAAAAGTCCCAATTGGCATATAAAAAGAAATAAAAATCTGTGTTTTGATGGTGTTCTGTTCGATCAGTGTGTGACCAGGGGCATGTTGCAGCAGTTAAAATGAGGGTCGTGACACTGGTCTGGAACATGCAAAAGCACCTGTGAAACATCCTGCTAAGGAATGGACCTTCCCTCTCTAGCACAGATCACGTTTTAGTATGGTCTTTTAGAGATCAAGCCTTAGAAACAAAACAAAGTTTCTCTCCCAGTTACTTTGCAGGATACTATTTCCACATTTGCCAATTGCACATGCAGGTTCTGAGCACTTCTTTAGCATCTCAGTTTGAAAAACTGAACTGACTCCTTGTAAAAACACACCTACCAGGACAATCATCACCTTCAGGATGAGCCCGCACAATGAAGGCTTTGTAGAATGCACTGGCTCATCAAAACCAAAGGAGACCTTAATTCTAAAAAAAACAAGATTCTCTTTAAGATTATCACCTCCAGCTATATTATCCACTTCAGAAATAGTAACAAGGGAATCTTAGCTTCACTGTTGAGACTCATACAGAACAGAAGGCATTTTCTGCCCTCCCTACCCTGAAAAAGACTGGCCATATCCAACTAGTTCCAATATCAAAGCAAAAAGGCAGTTATCTGCAACAGAAATACTTTTTTTTTTGTAAAGACTGTCATACTGATGACTGTGCCAGCACTTTCTAAAATGCTGAAAGGCAGAAAACAGTCTCAGTAGCAGAATCCTCTGCAGTTAGGATCTCTCCTTCCTGAAACCAAGGCACAGGAACTATGCTTAAATTCACAGCTGATGAGAAATCTTTCTGATCTTCAGAGACAGAGTTGCCAAAGAAGAGCAGTCAGCATAGGAGTGTCTTCTGAAATACCAATCCTCAATCCACCACCATAAAAAATACGTGGTGTCCTAGGCAAAGCAGTATTTCAGTGATGAACTGTTAGTGTGTTTAACATACCAAAAGAGACAATTTATTTCTATCTACAGAAGCTGCAACTGCAGAAATTCCTCAGTGACACCTGAGATTCCTCTCTGTTAAAAATTATTCGTGTAATATAGACAATCTTCATAGCAACAAATGCTATCTTAAAAGATGGGGGATAAAAATTCACAGGGAAGCTATGCAAATTCATGAAAAGAAAAATGTATTAATGGTTACTGAATGCACAGAAGCCTGTCTCCAGAAATGTCTGTGTGTTGAAAAATGTCTGGAAGAAAGGAGATGATTAGGAGGAAGTAGGCAACTTTCTCCTTGTATCCTTTTCTAAACACCCATTAGCCACTGTGATTTTATTTTAGAGTCAGAACTGTTTTGTTGATTGCAGCCACCAGCCACAATTCAATGGAAATCCCAAACGTCAAGGTAGTTTTTTCCCAACAAAGACGATTTCTGAAGTTCTGTGAAATGAGGTGAAGATAAACTAGTAAGACATCCTGGGCTGATGTCATTTTTGTTCCATGGACACTGCAGGTACAAATATCTCATAAATACAGCTTGCTCCAGAAACCATCCCTGCTGGGTCTACTCAGAAAAGCATCCCTTAGGCCACCCTCAGAACACTGGAAAGCTGTTGTGGTTCTGAAGAAGCTCCTTATCTCCTCCACAGTTTGCCTGGGTGAAACTGTACTTAGTCCTTTGGAAACTGAGGGGAAGAGGCAGGCAGGGCTTGTGTCTGATCCTTTCACCTTACACAAACCCAACTCTGGAGACAGGATAGTGAGCTGCAGTCTAATCCAGTACGATTGGTCCTGTCAGCAAGGAAGCTTATGACCATGGTAAAGTCTTCCAGCTCCAGCCACCCTTCTTGCTACAAGCAAATGTCACAAATACTTCCTTCTGCAGGTAACAGGAGGTGGATGGTCTGAATCTGAGAGCTTTTGTGAGTGTAGAAAGATAAAACAAGGTGGTTGTTTAAAAAAAAAAAAACAAAACCTGAACCACTAAGTGGTTTAGAAAGAGTTTGGTTTAGTTCTTAAAAAGAGAGGGACATCCTGGGACATCAGACTGCAAGAACATCCAGACTAGCTCATTCATAAATGCCTGATTTTAATATATATCATCTCTGGCACAAAGAATCAAAACCAAAATAATTCTACTCCTTTGCTGAAATCACTTGCTGAGACTCAGTCCAACATTTTCCAAGAATAAGGATTGTATGATATAGTTTATTTTGTTGCCATATAACCTCCATGCAGTTCAAAGTTTTGCACTCTTCCATATGCTCTTGAAACAGATATTCCTACATCAAGTTTCTGAAGAGCAAGTCAAACAGTTTTTCCCTGCTGACACCCATTTCAATGTTCTGCTTCCCCACTACCAAGCCCAAGGCAGCATTCCTGTTCTCTAACTTGTTCACTTGTGTAGGTAAAGATGTTAACAGACAGGACAAAACTCCCTAATCTTCACTCATTTACTTCAGAGAATTTCACTTTACTGGTGACAATTATTTATTTGCCGTCCACTCATCTTCTCAGAAACCTGCTCAGCTCAGTAATGCCTTTAGGGCAGTGTGTATCAGAAGTGGACAAAGTATTTCAGCAGTTATAGGAGAACTAAATGCAGATGCAACAGCCTCTGTTCCTATTCAATATTTTGTGTGCACAGTAGAAAAAAGATCAGATTGTGGTAGATAATTAACTGCATGTGTGTGCACAGCAAGTACTGCTTCATGCAGTGGAGTCCTTTCTGTTCACACATGGTCTGTATTCCCTGTTCCCAAACACTAAGCTTTGCATTTTACTATACCAAAGTATATTCATTTATGCTCAATTTATCCAGAGATCCAGATTTATGTCACTTTCTTGTCTAAAAAGCCCAAAACCTGCTAACATCTGATACTATGTTTTAGGACACAGCAAACAGTCACTCCAAGACTGTGCCAATTTGATCAAATTCCCTCTCAGAACTGCATCAAGACTTACCTTTTTGTCACTTTTTAATCCTTTTAATATTTGCCACAGCAAATTTGTATCATACTTGTTCAGGTTGTCATACAAACCCCTTACAAAAGTCTAAGGTATTTTGCATCCACAAGCAAATTTATCAACTCAAAATGAGATCAAAAATCACTTGACAAGTCTTCCATAAGTGCCTGGAAACTGGCATGAACAGCATTTCTCTCAGGTCGAAGAAAAGCTCTGTGTTTACTTTCACTAGGGTCACCCTCACAGCACTACACACTAAAAGGGCAAATGGAACAGGCTGGTAACTTTGTCCCCTCCTTTCATGTAGATGCAAGACTTGTCAAGTAGTAGTCCAAGGAGCTCCTGGACAGTTAAAAATCTCCAGTGCTAACTGTAGAAGACTGCTGAATTTGAAGTGTTTGGCTGTAGGCATTCCTACTTAAAACCTCACCTAAATTTCAGTGAAACAGCAATAATGAAAAATACTGCCAAGGATTGCAACCTCTTTGCTCTGTTGTCTCTCAAGGTGTATTCGCATGCTAACACTGATGAATTAATTTACATCTACAAAGAAATCTATCATATAATTAGAGATTCTTACAGGACAAAGTAGACATGCTTGCACACAGCATTGCCATGAATGCTTCAAGGCAGACACTAGGCCACTGTGTCACGTGCTGAGCACAATCTCAGCCTTCATGTCACATGCTGGGGTTGCACACCCCCCTCCTAAGAGTCACAGCTGTAGTACACAGGGTGAAAGGGAAAGCTTGGCTGGTTTACTACCAGATGCATGTGTTAAAATTTATTTACTGACACTTTAGGGCAGTGCCATTAGAATTCCTGCCCTGCTATAAATAAAAGCCTTATTGTGAGAAACTAATGGAATAAATGGATTAGAATGCAAGAATTGTTCAGGCACCATAAATACATAGAGAGCAGAAAGATCCACAAAATTAACTAAGTCCTGTCCCCATACTTCAGACAATTAACAGCTTAACCTGTTTCATGGTTTGTATGTGTATTTTGAGGAAATCATTTTCCACTGTAAGTTGAAAAAAAGTCCCACGTGCTCCAAATCTACAATATTTTCACTGTGAAGTTCTGCTTCAGCAATGCACTCCCTCCCTGATTCACATCATTACACTGATGATCTCACATGGATTCCAGTTTATAAGGTGTTCCCATGTGCAGAGCTAACAGGCAGGCTCTCAAAGATATATGTCACATGGTTGACTGCCTTTAGCATCTGGGGAAGGTGCTGGGTCCACTTAATGCTTTTTAATTATTTTCCATCATGGAAAAACAATAGAGGTAGCAACTGCCAACTATGGACTGGTTTCAGTGCTTCCTAGGCAAAAGAACTCTGAGAGGAAGGTATGTTGAAGATTCAGTGCAGAGCGCAACTTTTGGGGTGCATCAGACCAAACTAAGCAGGCCAGAGACCAACAACCTTAGCAGCATCTTACCAGTTCTGCCATGCTAATGCAAAAAAAAATTTAAAAAAGAACAGAAGTTCTGGTGCAGTAGGCTCAGGCAGCAGTCATTGAGCACAGGCTTTTCTAACTGCCCTGTGCTCACCCAGCTCAAAGCTGTTGTGGGTGCTTTGCTCGCCACTGCTGAGGCCTCCATTAAACATAAAGACACTTCAATGGGGAAGCAAAACAGGGAAGAAAACAGATGAAAAGTGACCTGACCTGTTTTGTGATAAGATACAGGCAAGCACCTGAGTAACAATAAGAAAATGCTAGGGCTAAAGGGAAGAGAAATTCTGTTTCTATGCTGGTAACGCTATTGTTTTCAGATGGCTCTGGCTGTAATGGAGTAATCCTCTCTGAAGTTTCCTTACACTGTATGTATATACACATAGGTATATATACACATACACTATCTCTCCCCAAGAGAAAGTACTTGGAGAGTGAAATGAGAACACAGATTTTTGTGTGCAGTTCTAAGGGTAAGACTTCCACCAACAGTTGTAATGATTTCTTCTTTGTCCTGAGCCTTACACATATTGCCCAGTTGAGTTTCCAGAGTTATTTTATCATTTTGGAATCTGTCCAAAAATGTAGCTGATGGAGAGCTTTGAACTTTGCAAGAGGGAAGAAGCATGCAGCCAAGATATAGAAATAACATGTAACAGTTTTAACATTCACATAAAATCACATGAGAAGATCAAAGTTACCAAGTGAAAGGTCAGCAGAGGTACAAAAGGAGGAAGAAGTAGTAATGAACTGAAGAAAACACCTCTCTCAATGTAGTTTAAATATAAGCACTTTTGGTTTCTTAAACCCAGAAGTTCATATTTTTTACTTGCTTAGTTTCCCTGATGTATGTTACATCTACGACATGTAGTCACCCTTCACAATGGGCCACTCCTGAGGCTTAGTACTTGAGGCTAAGCACTGCGTGTTATTAATTGAAATTTTCTTTGTTCTTTCCACCAGCTCCTACTCCAAAAAGATGGCAAGAAAAAGGTGAGACTAATTTTCAGAGAATTCTTTTGGTTTTCAGTATCAGTTGATGTTTAATGATACCATTTAAATCGTTTCATTTACGTGCAGGCCACAGACTGGAGCAAGTCCATCTCTCAAACAGCTCACTCAATGTAGTAGATTGTTTCAAGTACTGTATTAGACAACACACTTACTGTTAAGTTACATGTATCAACTTGGGATATTCAGAGAGATGGTTTTAACAGTCCCTATGACAAGAGAAAATACTCTGAATGAAGAGCAGATCTCCAGATTTTAAAAGCAATAGATTATCCCCACTAACTCTGCAGGCTCCACTTCACTCACAGGAAAGTTAAATTCAGATACAGCAGATTTCATTTTTAACAAACAAGCTGCAAATAACTTCTTTTTCTTAAACCATATAGGCCAGGAGGAGGATAATTAGACAGATGCAATATAAAGATTTAAAGAGAATAAATCCCTTTTTCCACTTTTCAGGGGATAAACACAACTAATTTATTCTAACCAGTACATTCTTAGGCAGACATTTACATATTCAGTTTAAAACTTGCAGTTAAGCTGCTCCAATAATGTTCTAGATCATATTAAAAATGTGAGGATCAGGACTTGTGCAGCAATTCCCTCTGGGCAGGATTTCCCACACCCAGGCTGCTCCATCTCCACTACAGCAGGTGGAGGAATCTGACTCTGAACAGAGATCTACCACTAAATGCCTCTGTAAACTTGGCCACATACAACCTCCCTGGTAATTCAGTGATGCCCTTTCATGCTTTCTGCAGCATGTATGGCCACAGTAGCTCAGCATCTCAGACAAGTGAGTGAGCAGAGGCAGCAGAGGGAAGAAACCATCGGGTGAAGCACATTTTGTGCTGCCTGCCCACCCAACAAACAGGTGGGAGCATCATCCCAGCTGCAGCCCACTCAAAAAACATTCTAAAGTCAGGTTAATCCTGTTGGAAGCAAGAGATTCAAGAAGCATCATGACAATCTCTACCCCATTCACCAGCAGCTCTGCCCTTTAAGGTGCTCCTGCCAGTGAGAGGTCACCTTAGCTCAACCAAGCAGTGGCAGAGAATCTGCATGCTTTAAAGCAAAGGCATGGATAAAGCCTTTAAAAACTCATGGGCAAGGAAAGAGGATAGGAGCTACTGAAATACAGACAGGCATTATGTATTCCTGTACGAAGTAGATCTCTGCTCTCACTTTTGTTGGCTTACAGTTATAGGTGTCCCCCCCACTTTTTTTTATTTTGAAGTGAACTTCATAAAGAAATCTGAAACACAAGCACACTTAGCATACCTGCTTAGAATATGCATATCCACAGGAGGAAAGACTTTCTCACAACTGCAGTTCAGATATATTCAAAGCTGTTTTCAGAAACAGTAAGTCAACTTAGCATCCATAACTGTAGTGTTCTGCAATTCATTAGTCCTCATGGTTCCATTTTGTAATTAAAATAGTTGCAGTTTAAGACTTTACAGTAAAGAATGTGCAGTCCTCAGCAGTGTTTCCACTACTAGTCTATGGAAAACATATGCATGGAAACTATGTCCAGCGCATGTCTAGAGCCAGCTTTGGATAGCCTCAGCGAACATTCAACGCTGTCGGTGAGTTTGAGAACTAGAAAAAACCATCGACCGTTGACTGTACCTTGAGGTTTATCACAAACCCTCTGTTAGATGGAAAGCTTGAACCTTCATAGATTTTCACATATGGTTGCCATTAACAGGTCATGATTTACAGATTCTATTAAGAGCTGCAGAGACTGAGTTTTTCCAGTTCTACTTTCTCCAAGAGCAAGTTGTGTATAAGAAGTGTTTGTTTTCTCTTTAAAATCGAAACTTTAACTTCTGCAAAACAATATCTGAGAGTAATGGAAGGCTTTGTATGGGCAACACAATAGCAGTAAAGTATCCACAACATATGGTATACTTGGAAACAAATCTGAGCGTGGTATATGTTCAAAATAGCAGAATACAGACCAGACCAGGAGGGAAACCTCGTTTCCATTTGGGCTGGCAACTTGAGCTTCACTGGAAAAAGCTTTGGAATGTCAGTTCATTTGCTCACAGGAACCTGTGCTCAATTTCAGCAGCTGCTCACCGGGAACTCTGGCCGAGGACTGGATCCCTCCCAGCAAGGTCCAGCTGCTCCTGTGACTCATGCTGTTGCTTTACAACTAGGCAAGCAAGTGTGCTTCCTTTCAAAGGAGCAGAAACCCAAAGGCACAGGCACCTCCACAGTTATCTACATGGGATCTTTGTCCCGTTTGGGTGGTTAGATGTAGGACTGCACAGCAGGCTCTAACAGCACATGCCTTCTCAATGGTGCAGGCAGCTGTTTTATCTCCCCAGGGACTGCAGAACCCATAAAAGACTCAAAGCATGTGCCAGGGAATGTTGTCTTAGGCTGCTTGAGAGGAGATCTTGTAACATGTATAATTTTACTTTGGTGCACAGTTACAGATGGACAGCACTTAATAGATACCTAGGCCAGGACCAAGAGACAGTGCAAGCTCTTGGAAGCTAATGCTGTTGCCTTCAAGCACACTTTGCACCTTTATGTGCTTGTATCATACAACCTAGTGACATTAAAATATCAAAACAGGCCTTTGTCAAAACACATCAGTAGAAGGGGGTTCATCTCATAGTCACCTACACCATCAGAGCCTTTCTGCCATAAAGAGGGCCTGAAAATCTTGAACCACACAAGCTCATCTAGAAACAGTTGCTTGAATCAATAAACCACTTAACAGCAGTGGATACCTCAAGTAAACATGATACCTTGGTAGTTATTTTGATAGCCAAGAAGTAGACTCAATGAGTACATGATAATGCTTTTAAAGCAGGATGCCTCTCATACTGGTGTAATGTGAATGCTTCTGGGATCAGGCCTCATTAGAGGGCCAAGTGCTTCATGGGAACTTTTGGAAAATAATTAATGCAAGAACAGGGAAAGTTCAGTGAATGTGCCTTTTGCAAGCCCTTTGGGTACAGAGTCAAGAACTGTATAAACTACAAAAGAGATTTGTGACTGCAAGAATCTGTAGTATAAGTGGAGTAACCAACCAAAACAAATGACATTTACCAGAAAAAAAGCAATTTATATCATTTTTAAGGTAGTTTCTAAATTGAAGAATGTTTTTCTGTTATTCTCCCTGTGAAAATGTACTTTCCGGAAGTCACCAAGATTTTAAGAAGCCCTGAAATAGTTATGTCCTGAGGTCAAGATGACTGCAGCACTGACTACTCCCACTGGAGAACACAGTAAAAGCAGAGGAGTCTGAAGGATCAGCACATCTTTAGCATCTAATGGCTGCAATCAACATTCATTGCTGTCGGTGGGTTTTCATTTCTATCAACTCACTGATCAATGAATGCAAACTGCGGACCAGCTAGCTGAGAGACTGTATATGCACTCATACAGCTCAGGGCATCCTCCTGCCAAGAAAAGAGACTTAGGCTTTTTGCTAAAGTGCTGTATTCAAGTTCTGCCTCCAAATAACAGTGTAAGGCAGGTCTATGGCTCTGCTATCATCTCGCTGAAGAAGTTCTGGACACATCATGCAGGTTGTCTGTGAGCCTGGGTGTTCTTTGCCACCTGACAGCCACAGTGAAGATTAACACCTCAGAGCAGTAAATTCTGGATAGAATAAGTGCACCTTGTAGAAAAGCAGACATTTTAACAGGGCACAAACATAGCTTTTTTGAGACATATTAACTGTACAAAGCATTCCAGGTACCTTGTTTTGTGAGAACAAGCTCCCCTTCAATATGATATTCTAAGAGCTTCTGCAGCAGTGCAAGATCCAGTTTTCCAGCCCCTCACACACTCATGCCACGTACTGAACCTTTACAAGTGCCTTCACAAGTGCCTGCTGAGGTGGTGTTATAAATACACAAAAATCAGAGTCCATCCTCAGCATAGACCAAGTTAGTCCTTCCTGTCATTTATCAGCTTCAAATGCTTCCATGTTGAATACTTTACAGAAAGCTCCATTTAAACATGGAAGCCTGATCACCATCAGGTGCATTTGTGTACAAGTCTGTACTGCTCACTGAAGCACATTAAAAACAGTATCTTGCACTAAATATTTTTGCTGTGAAATGCTTTTTCTAAAAAGAAAATTTTACTTGTGCAAACTCTCATTTATACTACAAATGAGAATACTTGCTTCCACTACAGCTTCACAGTACAAATTAAGGTTTGACTTGAACTCCATAGTTGGAGCATAGATACTGTTTGTGCTGTAGAGCTGTGGTGTTGGCTCCTTTTTGACTCCTTTCCTCTCCTAACTCTGAAAACCAGACTATAGCCACAGAGCAGAAGGGATCTGCAAAGGGCTATTGGTCTTCCCCACATACACCTGTATAAAAATACAAAAGAAAATACAAAATGGTAGTGTCCTGATAGAGGTGTCACTGCAATTGTTCTGTATAAGACATTTCAGACAGAACTACCTAAAATAAAGGGGCCATTCCTCTGTTTGCTAATGCATGGCAAGCAAAAGGCTTAAGCAGACAATTCATAGATCTCAGATTCTTGGGATGTATAAATAAGCCTAACCATTCAGTTTTCAACTCTTGTGGAAATGCTCAAGTGTGTTTGTCTTATTTTTTTTGCTTTAATCATGTTTGGTAGTGAGGCAGCAGACAGGTTAGCAGACAAGTTCAGAATTTTACAAAATCCATGCTGGGAATTTTTAGATGTTTCTGTCACCAACTGTTTGCTCCCTGCTGGAGATCATCACCCCACAGAACTGCCTGCCCTGGACATGAGCCAAACCAAACACATCAGGATGACACTGAGCACCAGCATGCTCACTGCCACTACCAAAGTTGGACATCTGAGGCTGGACAGGTCTCGGAACTGCCCCAGCAGGAACCACCTGGGGTCATCCATCAACACCTGGAGCTCTGGCAGACCAACGACAGCTCAGCTCACTGCTGCAGCATGAGGACACTGCTGCCCAGCTGCCTGCCCAGCAACCCACCTGAGTGCCCACACCTCAGCTGCTGCAGCTCAGCCTGCCCACCAGCACTGACAGGTTGATCAAAAGACAGGAAGACATCAGAAGAACTCAAGGAGCTCAGTTTATTTAGTTTATCAAAAGTTCATATATCTTCATAGGGAACAGAAGTTTGACAAGCATTTTTCAGTTTAGCAAAAGGTAACAGACATGAAAGCTGTAGCTAGACAAGTTCAGACTAGCAATAACATACAATTATTTAAGAGGAAAGGATTCATTCACTTCATGTGAGTCAGCCTTGCTTTTATTATCTGGCAAATACATTTTGATGTGAATACTGGAAAATTTAGTTTTGTTTTAGTACCTTTTAATGCACAAGAATACAGTAAACCTATGTCAGGCTACAAAGGTTCAAGAGAATATTAGCCAGTGTTCTTAACTATGTGTGTCTAAACTTAAATTGTTCTACATATGCATGCAAAATGATCTGTTTCCATGTAAAAGATCAACTACATGAGAGCCTATCTAGATTCCTACAGCAGTGTTTTATTAATCAGCATACAAGTAACTACACATTTGCAACTCTAAGCCTATTATCTATTCACTCCACAGAACTATTCTCATTATAAAGAGGAACCATATTTCCCACTGTAAAGGAACCACAGTTCAAAGCTTCAAAGTTCCCCAATAAAAGCAAGTGCAAGTCTACCAATGCAGTGCCACAGGTGGAAGGGACAGTATCCCAACTCTGGAAGGCTTTTAGCAGTTCTGAATATCTGAGCATTATTTTTAAAATGAGCTATCAGGTAACAGTCTGCCAGACTTGAAAAATACAGACTTTCCAAAAAAAGACAGGAAAAGTTGTTTTAAATGAGAAATTTGCAGAGCTCATCCCTGTACAAGCACAATAGATTTGAATTTAGGCCTGTTACTTCCACTACAGACAAGGGACTCATTGCCATCTAGTGGATTGTAATCGACAAAAGGCATTTATTTGGTCCCTCAACAGCAAATACCACTAGATGGAGTATGAAGAAAGAATTCTGAATTCCTATTACTGTAGGTAAGATGTTCATATTTTCAAAGTCTAAGTTACAGGCCCAGAAACAGTGAAATTGAGGAGGATTTCCTCAACTGCTTTCAGTTTCATGCAGAATCTCAGGCTAACACTGAAACATGCAAGATAGACACTTCTGTCATCTTAATTTACCAGCACCTCAGGTGTTTCTCACTGCAACATACAGACATCTGCATCTTTCACTGATACATCTCAGGTGGCAAGAAGTCTTACGCAGCCTACATTCCGGTGGGGTGATGGTGATGTACAGATCTAGTCTATGCCACTTTGTGAGAGAGCTGATCAACTATCAGATAAGGGAGTCCCCACCTCCAGGAGTAAACCTTGGCTCTAAAACATCTTAGTCTCTACTGTGAAGTATGAATTAATATTTTTGGATTATCTCAGAATAAGAAATTACACTTCATC
Source organism: Galbula dea (assembly GCA_013399015.1). Taxonomy (NCBI): domain Eukaryota; kingdom Metazoa; phylum Chordata; class Aves; order Piciformes; family Galbulidae; genus Galbula; species Galbula dea. Next base: position 273,715 of record VWZX01000322.1, on the reverse strand, counting down.
ACATGTGGCAAGAAAAGGGGTACTTACTGCCCACGGAGTTCACAGGAAGGACAGGAGAGGAACTCATCTGCTCCACATCTGTAGCTAATGGGAAAGTAAAAAAGAAATTTGTGATGTGCATGTTAGGAAGAAGTCTTTAATTTTCCAAACTTTTCATTTACATTTAAATTGAATGTGCATATCTGATCACCCTAGGAAGTTGCTTTGAGAAGCAGACAATTTTTAACAGTGTTATCCTCTTAAGATATTCCTATCTCACACACATTACCTGCAGATCTACTTTTCTGAGCAGTCACACTAGTGATCTGCATCTTGCAAAAGTTTGAGAATATCAATTCAGAACAATTTCCAGCACAGAAATTCTCAATTATATCAGCTTTAAACTGTATATGGTATCAACCAAGTACCAGATGCCCTCCTCTTTTTGGGAAGGGTCCACCTTGCTGGGACCCAAACCAGGAAACAACCATCTTCCAGTAACAGGGTCAGTTTTAACCTAAGATTAGGTAAAACAAGGATACATTCTTTGGGGCTTGATCTCTCTCCCAAAACAACATTCACTCTTACCACACCACCACAGATACCCATGTGAAACAAATCTGTCTCTGTCTCCATCTCCATCATTTTGATGCTAGTAGATACCACAATTATATATCCTGTAATTCTCATTTAGCTTCTACACAGAGTACATGCATACTGCAAGTTTACATTCCTAACCACAGAATGCAGTTCCAGAAGCACAACTTCAGCCCACAGCCAGCGTTTGCTGTCAGTCCAAATGCTGCATTTCACATTCTTGCAATTCCCATTTATTCAGGCAGCTCCCTGAAGACCACTGTTTACACTGAAAAGTGCAAAGTTCTACTCTAATTAGGCAAACCACAAACAAATGTAAACACTTCAGCAGACCATTTTTACAGAACGTGAGGAGCAGACATAGCTCCACACTCACCTTCACTTAATCCTCCTGCCCTGCTTCCCTGCTATTCCTAACAGCCCCTTCACTTAGAAACCTACTTGGTGTTGCTACACAAAGCAAGCAGCTTTAGTTTAACACATTAAATACCAGCCACAGCCAAGAACCGTAACAAACACAATGACAAGCATTCAGAAGTGTCCTGGGTTACTCCTGCCCTATTCTCCATTGAATTATCAAGACACTGCCTAGAACATCTGAACATCAATTTATAATCTCACTTGACTTTTCCTTGCAGATTCTGCCCCAATGTTGAGAAAGCTGCAGGGGACATGCTTGACTGCAGCATATCCAACAGTCACATTCTGGAGTACACTTTGCAGGTCTATGGTATGCTTAGGGAAAAAAAGTTGATTTTTGCATCTTCCTATTTCACACCTTAAAGCTATAGTTTTCCTAATGTGGGAATTGCTAACCCTCTGAAAGAGCCAGCAGGTCACTCTGTTCACATTTTTATAAGTGAAAGATTCTTCATATGCAGTATAGCAATTTCAGATACCTGGGAGGAGCTTTGTATTTTTTCCTATTTAAAGCTACAAAGATTTTCACATATAGCCAAAATAACCCAAAAGTGCAGCATTAAAGTTACTTTTACTCTTCTGACAGGGGTAAGATTCAGCCCATGTAAGTATCAGTATTGAGCACAACTCAGCTTTCAGGAAGGCTGAAGTAACAGATTAGCAGATGGTCATTTAAAGGTTACCTGCTGCTCTCTGGCAAAAAGAGGTCAACTGCCCAACACACCAGCCAGATGGCACGGAGCAGCTCAGGCTGAGCAGCCAGCACTGGTCTGTACCACTTGAGAAGCCATTGTGTGAGTAACAGTCACTGAGGGTAGTAAGCTACACCTGCAAACATCTGGAATAGTTTATCAAGTATCATTGAAAAAGGAACCCAATAATGTATGTGCCTTCTGAAGAGAAGTTTCCAAGTGGCAAGCATTTAGATAGAGCCAGTGTACATTTTTTAAAGTCCTGTCATTTTAGCTTGTTCAACGTAATGACCTGTTACAAGCTGCAAACAACTGCAGCAGTATTTTGTAGCTATACTTGGGAAGGATAATTTCAGTTCATACTTCAAGTTATACATTTTTATTACTGTTTCTAATACAGTCACTGAGGCTAACTCTGTGGTCACAGCCATCTGGTTGTTCAAGTTTGAAGTTAGAGTCATTTCAGTGTCATGTCAAGTGCTGCTGCTATCCACACAATGCTGTGCCCAGCAGCTGGCCGAGGGCTCCCAGACTGTATGGACATGGAGCATGACAAGGCTATGATCAGAATATTATTAACAGCTCAACATTTCTGTTCTTGTGCTACGTGCAAATGCATATTTACAGTCATAAAATCATACTTCAGGGGGTTTTTTATGAAGTGTATAAAAGTACAAGCACTTACCCTACAACTTCCCTTGAACAAGTGGTTTTGACATTTCTCATCCACGTAAATATTTAGAACATTTCAAATAGGTCTTTTTGTAACATGGCAATGCTGGTTTTGTTCTCTTATGCATAACCCTTCATGCTCCCCTCCAGCTCTTTTTATCTTTTTAATTACATGCAACACACTAAACTCCTAAAACTAATTCAGCTATGAGTAGATATGGATTAGCAACCAGCTAAGATTTTGGGAACGGGTTTGCTCTAAAGATGAAAAGGACAAAAGTCTGCTCTCCTATGAAGAACAGCTGCTGCCAATACAACTATTTACCCTCTGACCTCTCCTCTGCCCAGTGAGTGAACAGTGCCAATTGTTTTCTTGTATTATATACTGTTTACAAGCCCTGAGTGGCATGAAAGGAATTAATAATTCAGCTCATGGAGCTGATGACCTTTATTGGGGTACCCCTACTTGCTGAGCAGAAATCAGAGCAAAAAGCTCCCTTGAAGCCACAGGGTTTCTTTAAGAGTTTTTCACTTTACAGCCTAATTGGCCACCATAACATAAATCAATTATTTCTCCTGTTTTAAGCAACAATGCTATCTATTCTCAGCCCCTTGATTTCTAACTTCCCCTGTTATCAAGCAAGGCCTTGTTCTTTGACTTTTACAATTGTCTAGTAAACACGACAGCAAGGATGGCTTGGAGAACTTTGCAGGATTAGGAACATTTGGGAACACTACCAAAAAGAGGTTATGCTATTTTGAACTTCTCTTGACCTCTGACTGCCCTTGTCCCCATTTATGCTAATTGAAGGAGTATATGGGCTACTTCTAGAAATGAACTTAGCCTGAACCTGCGACATAGCATTGGACTTTGAACATATCGGTGTACGAGTTTTGGTACCCCCTCCCCAGAGGCTGTCTTACATACAGGAAGAGTACAGGAGGTAAAACATGGTAGCCTGAACACATGCAGATACCCAAGATAAGAATAAGCAAAACATGCTGATTCAGCAAGCTGCATCATCTTCCACTGCTTCTGACCAGCTGCTAGCCTGCTGAAGATCAATCACACACAGATCTGCTTGGTAGAAATGCAATAATGCTTCTGGGATTGCAAACAGAAGAACATTTGCATAATAATATTTCAGTAACTTGGATAACATTTTAGAGACTTTCTGAAAAACACATGCTAAAAACTGGAACTCTGACCTTGAAAAGAGCAAATAATGTAACACAGGATTACAGGTTTCTCCCTCCAAAAGCTGAAACTGAGGCATCAGAACTTCCAAGTAAAAGATGACAAAAACATCCCTAAGACCTCTCAGTTCAATTACACTTCTATTGTCATCTGCTAATTCAGGTGGAAAAGCATCTCTGGAGCTCATCTAGTTGAACCTGCACTGGAAGCAGTCCTAGTTTCAAGGTTGGATCAGCTTAGTCAGGGGTCTGTTCACTCAAGCTCTGAAAGTCTCCAAGGATAGAGAGACTCCATGGCCTCTCCAGACACCTGTTCCAGTGCTACATCACTTCCACTAAGCTTTTATCTCCTTCCACAAAACGCCCATTAGGAATTTCCTTTGTTGCAACTCATCACCATTGTATTCTCCTGTTGCCATGTTAAATAAGTTAACCTTTGAAGGGCCCGGCTCCATTTTCTCGTATTCCTACTTTTAAAGAACTGGAAAACAAGTTAATCCCCACTTAGCCTCCTCTCCTCCAAGCTAAACAAATGCAATTCCCTCAGCCTGCCCAAATTTGTTATACCTTCTAGCCTCCAACTATCTCAGCTGCAGCTTTCCAGTGGGCTTACTTCAGTACAACCTGTCTTCTGCTGGGCAGCCCAGAACTGCACCGAGTATTCTGTATGCAACTCAGGTCCCACAGAGGAGAATAAGCGCTTCTCTCAACCTCCTGGCTCTCCACAGGCCAGCCCATGATGAGCTGTCATTACCACAAACACACCATAGTGACTCAGCCATGAGGTTCACCAGGGCCCCAAGTCCTTTCTGCAGAGCTGCTCCCCTGCCTGTACTCTTGCACGGGGTTACCACATTCCAGATGCAGGACTTGACATTTGTCTCTGTTTAACTTTGAGGTTTCAATCAACCTTTTCCTTCAGGTTACTGAGGTCCCTCTCAACAGCAGCTGTGCCCTCCAAAGTATCAATCTGGTGTCATCTGCAAGTCTGATGAGTGTACTCCATCCCAACATCCAGATGGTTGATGAAACTGCTAAACAGCATTGGCCCCAATATTGACTCCCAAATGCAATCACAGAATAACTGGCCACAGGTTAGTCTTGGAACTTCTGACTGCTACTCTTTGCACCAGATAGCACAGTTAGTTTTTCCACCTGCATTTGCCTTCTAGCCCAGTTTGGCTACAAGGATGACAGGGAGACTGTCAAAAGACTTGCTTGAGCTTAAGGCTAATTAATTGCTGTCTCCTCATTCAGGAATCCAGTTGTTTCGTCACAGAAGGAATGAGGTTGGTTAAGCATGATTTTCCTTTGATAAACCCCTAGCAAATGTTCCCAGTTACCTTCCTGTGCTTCAAGAGCCTGGAAACATCTTTCAGGAGGATTTGCTCCGTACTATTCCCAGGGACTGAGATGAGGCTGACCAGTCTCCAGCTCCCAAGATCAGCAGAGCAGAGTTAAGGTAATTCATTATCCCTTATCAGCTAAATTCTACTATACAGAGACATTCCTCCCCTTTCCCCTACATTGGGTAGCGCTTCTCTGCTCACCTCAACACTGAAAACACACTGTTTGGAAAGAGGAGTGGGAAGTAAGGTCATCTCATGATAAAAATTTTTAGTTTAAAAAATGAAAACATTAACAGTGAAAATGTCTCAGTTCTTGCTTACCAACACTACTGAAAGGGAACATTAAAAGCAGTTTAGTGTTCCATGTACAGAGCTATACCTGCACTGTATTCCTCAGTAAACACTATACAGACACTGTTATTTCAAATGCCTGTTTACATTCCAGTAAAATTCTGTCAGCATGGTATCTGATTTATTGATGCCATCAAAAGTCACAGGATTCCTGAAATGCCTCCCGAGACACAAAAATCAAAGCAGAAGAGAGATGCATGTTGGAGTGGTATCAGCTTTACTCCACCCATTATGGGCTAGATTTCCAGAAGCTGCCTGTATTTTCTGAAACAGGCTGCAGTGCTCTTCTGGCCAACTGAGCACTACTGCTTCACCAGAAGGTTCAGCAGGCTTTGCTCCTGTCAAACAAGGCCATGTAGCGGGAAGTGCTCTCAGAGCCACCGCTTGCTAACAGCTATGTTCATTAGGGCGGCTCTCAACCAACTCATTCCTTGAAAAGGAATGTGCTACATGAAGTGACATTCAGTCACTTAGTGCAAGCCACCAGAAGAGCTCCACAAGGTGTGCTGGGTATTCATGGAAAAGGGCCTGAAACTACACTAAGCCTAGAACATCCAGTCTTCCTAAAACATCTAGTGTCTTTGCCAGTAAAGTGAGATTCATGTTAATCTTTCTCCACAGATTAATACTGCAATGTTTTACAACCTTTTGATGACATTTCCTTTCACTTTAAAGCGTTTATACAAAACAAACACACAAAAAAATCACATGTTCTGAAATACTAACCAATTCCTGCAGAAGCTGGGCTTTTAAGCATTGAGGCAGATCAGTACCACAATGTCTGGTCACATTCAATTATCACAGACCAATGAGGACTTCAGAATACAGTATTGCCCTTATTCACTAGGCTCATCTGTTTTTAAAAGGCACTCTATCCTGACTTGAGGACAAAAAAAGCCTACAAAATTAAGTAATTGAATCACAGAAAAATAGAACTAACACATACAAAAGTAGAGATGCCACTGATAATGTTTAAGAGTTAGCATCAACCCAGATTAATGTTCATGTACTAATAGCACATTAGGACATGCAGAATATGCCAGAAGTCATGTTGCAAATTCACCAGTGTTCCCAGAGGTAAGTGGTTCTTAATATCAGGCAGTGTCAGGCTAGAAACAAAAAATGACCTGTCCTTCAGCAGTGAAATCAATACAGAATGTCCTGTGCCTGTGGGATGCCTAGTGACTGGGACAATCTGTTTTGTGGCAGATATGGGACAGCACTGCACACCACAGCTCATCTGAGCAGCACACATCCTAAGCTGCGCCTGAAACAGATGAAGTGGCTGGTACACTGCAGCTACCCAGTGACTGGACCCAGGTCAGTCTGCCATGACTATAATGCCCACTATGGAATATAGAAGTTTTATACCCCATTAAAAATGTTTTCCTTCCATTATTGATTCAAGCGTCTCACTCATGAAATTCAGTGACCTACAACCTTCCAGTCTCAGTACTTTCTTTCTAGTACTGTTGGTAGCCAACCAGCAGTATCCTGAGGTTTTTTGTTGGAGTGAAAAGCTTACATTAAACATTTGGCCTCCCAGGGATAAGGATTACACACAGGCAAGAACGAAGGGAAATTTGATTCTCTCCCCACCTAACTCTCTGTCCACTGTCTACCATGTTTACAAACAGTATTAGCTCCTGCCACTTCCAATTCCAGAAACCCTTCCCTTTTTCTTTGGGGCTCATTCCAGCCACATCTGTCTGCTGCTATAATCTCATTTTGCAGGATGCCACATCTCTTAGCTTTTAATTGTAGTAACACACATCTAAGCCTCTTGAAATGCACATCAGAAACTGTTTAACAGCTAGAAAAGATTCTTCAGGATAGAAGCATCTTTGCTAACATTTGGATATTTGTGGATTTGTCTCCACTTGTACTAGAAAGTGACTAAATACTTGAAAAATACCTGCATTTTTAAAGAAGGAATATCCTATTCTTCTCAATGGAAAAATCATTGTGGAGTGAATGTAGTAGATACTGTTGCTCTGAAGAGCAATCTGAAATTTTAATTCTAGTTTAATCTAACTTCCTGAAAATACAGGAGTTCACATTCAGCTGGTTTCCATGAAAGACAGAATACAAGTTTGCTTTTTTGATCTCAAGTTTCAAGACATGATTACAAGTTTTATAATTCTAGAATTATTGTTACATGCATTGTTAAGGGAAATCTGTTAATATTCTTCTTTTTGAAGGTGAGAAATCTACTGGGTGAGCATACAAAACTTTAAAGATCAGGATTTTATATGTTTTTTCAAAACTAAGGTAAACATTCAGTAGCTGTGATTTACCACTTTTACAGAGAAGCAAAAACGCAGCCCAAAAGGAATTAGCTCATCAGTAAATCATCTCCCACTGTACTGACAGCTGGAGATGTAAAGAGTATCAGTATCTCATGCACAGAACTTGTTCACCCATCCACTTCAGGAAAGGAAGACTCTGCTCATGAGCAGGCTGAGTGCTACCTCTGCCCACCCCTCCTAGGACACTCTGCACTGCCACCCTTCTGCCCTCTTCCCAGGTCTGCCTGACACCCAAAGCCCCACTGGGCAGCACATCCATGGCAGCCACCCTTCAGCTCCTCCTCCTCCTGCTCTTGGCAGGAGCCTGAGCTCATGCCAAGAGATCACAGCCAAGCTCAAAGCTGGAGTGTATGCTCTTCAGGGAGCCACTTAAACACAAATCATCACTGAAGCCAAGGAGCTACTGCTTGTGATAAGGTGTCTGCGCTCTCTCTTGTGAAAGCCTCAAGGTGCTAAAGCACAAAACAAGCACTACAGAAAGCCAATTATTTCAATGAGCAGTGAATCCAATTAAAAGAAGTCAGGCAACATTTCATTTGAGGGGCAATTCAGGCTGATGCTAGCCTTGTGTGGGGGTGAAGGAAGAGATTCAGCACTTCACTGTATCTGCTAGGGATCCACGTGAGCCTTCCAGCTACCTGACCTGTAGCACGCTCATCTGCAAAGCCTCTCAGCACAGGGACAGTGCACTTCAGCTGATTAGAGTCACAACAAATATTAACATGCTTTTAAAGTTGAAGCTTAATTTTTAATCCCCATGATAAGAACCACCAAGGACTTGTATCCCTGTTGCTCTGCTGGTGGTTCTTGCAGCATCCATATGGCAGCAATCCCCGGGAAGGCATCACTCAGTGCTACCATTAGGGCTGCTCCCTCTCTACAGGGTCATCAGACCAGCCAGCCAAGGCAGGACAAGACACAGGCATGGCAATTAACTACTAAACATGCACCCTTAAAAATATAGAATCATATTTTCTTCTTTGACAGTATTCAACTTCAAGCAAGGAACAGAACAAGTTGCTGCGGACAACTGGCAGAGTATCTCCACTGAATTAATAATAAAAAAGTAAAAAATTCCACAAATTAAGTGGTGGATAATAGCCCATCAGCTCTGCCAGCTTCCAGCAGTGATTGAACCTCCTCTCACTTCTCTGCTCCTGCAGCACTTGCCAAGCTCACATGGCAAGGTGGACAACTCCTGCACTCCCTTTGGAGGCTCTGCAGGGCAGAAGTCCACCACAGCCCATCTTTGTTCTGACATTATTCCTCTGGCAATTGTCTCAACAACACTTAACATCTTCATACTTCCAAATCAGAGACTCTGGAGTTCTCACCTCATATGTTAATTAGAAATTAATCATTCTGAAAACCAGAATAAGACCTCCCCCCACTGAGGCACTCCCTGCTGTTCATCACTGTCACATTTCACAGATGGCCATGTTCTGCTTGGCCAGCAGTGTGGGGTAAGGCTTGTCATTTGAGCACGAGCCTTCTGTATCCCCACCCCAACCACAAACCGTGTCCAAGCCTGAAAACATCTTACTCTAGTCAAGAAAAAAAAATAATCCCAGTGTGAACTGATCTGTAATGGACTGAGTAAGATGAGAATGGCTCTAGCATGGCCTTGGTGGTCTGGAGAGGACCTAGCTGCACAAGGAAAGCCTGGGAACATCTACAGCAGGAGCTTCCAGCATACCCAAGTAGGCTCCATTCCAGATTCACATAAACTAAAGTTCATGCAAACCTTCCATTTAAGCCCCATTTACCAACCAGCACAGTACACAGTTGTACCTAAACTCTTCTGTAACAGAGAAGAGTCATAAATTTACTTCAAGACAGTTCAAGTTCTTTTCAAAGCTTTTAATTACTAACCAGAATTTGGCAATTTTGTCCTCAGCATTTCAGAGCAGCTGGCAATCTTATTTGTTATTAGCTATTATAGATAGGTATTGCAGACAAACCATTTTTAATATTTGAGGCAATTATGGTAGGGCTTGCTGGCTCACCTCCAGCACCTGCCAGCTACATCTACATGCTCCTAGACTTGCTATGCCAAATAAACCAGCCCAGGGTGTCACTTAAAGATGTGTATGAAACACTACATTTTGATAAACTTAAAGAAATGAGGGGCAGGTCCTGCTTAACTAATCTCCTGTGATCAAGGGACTTGCCCTGTGGACAAAGGAAAGGCTATAGATGTTATCTACTTGGATTTTAGTAAAGCCTTTGACACTGTCTCCTATCATATTCTACTGGAGAAGCTGGCAGCTCGTGCCTTAGACAGGTTTACACTTCACTGGATAAGGAAGTGGCTGGAGGGCCATGCCCAGAGAGTAGCTGTTAATGGAGCTAAGTCCAGTTGACAGCTGGTCACAAGTGGTGTCTCCCAGGGTTCAGTATTGGGGCCAGCTCTGTTTAATGTCTTTACTGGTGATCTGGATAAGGGGATTGAGTGCATACTCAGTAAAGCTTGTGGGCAACACCAAGCTAGGAGGGAGCGTTCATCTGCTTGAGGGTAGGAAGACCCTTTAGAGGGACCTAAATAGACTGGATCAGTGGGTGGAGGCCAATGGAATGAGGTTTAACAAGGCCAAGTGTCAGGTCCTACATTTCAGTCACAACAACCCTATGCAATGCTATAGGCTTGGGGATGAGTGGCTGGAATGCTGCCTGGCAGAGAAGGACCTGGGGGTACTGGCATGAAGATAGTACGGAGATAGCAGGCATTCCCTCCAGCCCCATGGGCAGTGCCTGTCAGGGCAGGCTGTCTCTGGTTAAAGCCAGGCTAGGAGTGCTGCTCAGTTGTCCCCAAGCTCTGGGGACCTCAAGAAGCCTCTGCCCCTCTGGCCTTGCCCTGAGGAGCAGCAGCTCCAGCCCATCTCTCCCAGCTGGAGGCAAAACCCCACAAGGGAGTGAATGCACAGAAGACTCTTGGCACAGACTTTGGCCTCTCACCACAGGGAAAAACTGGCACTGTCTGGGTATGTTTGTGAAGGAGTAAAGTGCTAGACTATTTTAGACATGAATTTACTTCAAGTTTCTCTAGCTATTGAAACAGAAAACAGACAGCACTCAAACCATACAGCCAAGCATACCCCCCACCATGAAGCACACATTAGAGCTGAGACCAGCACCAGCAGCACTTCCATAAGCCAGCAGCCAAGCCAGGGCCAGCACAGCCTCTGCAATTACCCACAGCCACTCAAGCCACATGTAGACCAAGTATCAGCAAAGCCACAGCAAGCCAGAGCTCATTAGGGCCATCAGCTCAATGCCTCTTATTTCCTACAATGCATGCAAGAGATGTTTTCCTGGTGAAAGAATTCTTCCAATCTACCTGCCAATTATTTTGCCATAAGTATTATGGTGTTTCTTATGTAACAGCTATTGCAAAGGTTTCCACAGAAAGAGCAAAGTATTAACAACTCTTGTTCCAATTTGTAGCATCTTACTAGAAAATAACAATTCAAATAACCCTTATCCACTTGCTACAATAAAATAGCCTACAGATGTTGACAACTACTGTTTACTTATTGGGCAAGCTATGTATTTTTACATACTTAACACAAATTAAAGATAAAAAGAGGACAATCCAGAGGTGAATTTCTTCCCCAGTAATATCAATAGAAGCTATTTCAAAATTAAGATGTTTCATGAAGAAAGTGCAAAATTTTAAAATTCTGATCCCAAGCTGTACTTGCTGCTTACAGAACATGGAGGTTTGGGAACAGGAGATAAACCCTTCACCTATCAGCTACAGAAAGGCAAAGAAAAAAAAATCTCAAAACAAAACATAGCTCAACATCACTGGAAACAACCTTCAGTTCAAGCTTAAGTTGTCTATACAACATTAAACCATTTTCTTCACAGATTGTCTTTTGCAAAAGATTATCCCTTTATACCAAGGGTGTAAGTTACTACTTGTCAATAGGCACCAACACAACACTTTTCTCCTCTGTCAACATGAAGGGACATTTTTGGTAGGGCCAGTGATCCTCGTTTCCCACATTGTGTGATTGATTACGCTCTACCCCTTAGAAGAGTTGATTGGTTTCCTGGTGCCAGGAAAATGATTGATGAATATTTCAAGCCATGGGCCTCTCTTCCTGCTGGGTGTCCTTTTCACATGGCTCCAATGGGCCTGGGGATTTTTTTCAAGACTAGGAAGTGTCATTTTTATGGATATCATCCTGTGATAGGGACAGTTCACTCAGCAGAGGCCCTATGTAAATCAAAGCAAAATACTAAAGGTCAACTCAAGTGTTAAGGTGACAGACCCACACAGCACATCTCAGGTAAGCAGGAAAACAGAAGTGGGTAAAGAAAAGCTTCAAAAAGCCAGCATGCAAAGCAAAAGGCACCGAGTAACTACACTGTCAGCTTGCTACTGCTAATTGGTAGCAGCAAGCTATCCCACATCACCAGCAACAAATGCACATTTCCTTGGGTTTCTTCCATTTTGTAACTCACTGCAATTGGCCTGTCAAGACACCCAACCTGGCACAAGCTTGGGTTTCTTCTGTTTGTAGATATACATGCAAACTTTCAAGAAGAAACAAACTTTAAAGCTCAGAACAGCATTCTGGCTGGCAAGCACCATCTACAACTTCCTGATGAGGCAGCAGTGATAAGGCTAACCCACTAACTCCCGGTTTCCACACTGGATCAGTTTTCCCAACAGAAACCCACTAGTTTTATGAATCTTCAAACCCATCTCCAAGCATCTTATAGTTACTACAGACCTTTCATTTAAAAGCAATGTAATTAATAAAATACCAGTTAGTTTTTATAGGTGTTCAAGAAAGTCAATTAATCTGATACTACACAAAAGTTACCCAAATCAGCGTTTCATCACAGGATGGCAAGCTGCAGGAGAGGCTCACAACACCCCAGAACAACACCATGACTGCTGTAATTTCCACTAGCTCATACAATACTAACAGAAAAGTCTCTCCTTGCTACCAGTTCTGTTACCCACCATAAACCAAAGCCCTGGTAACCAAGAATGCCATGTTACATTAAGTTATTTGCAAGTAAGAATAATCACTGCTTGTGATCCCCAGAATGGGCATTTCTTCACAGCTGTTGAGAGAAGAGGCACAGAATAGAGTCTCCTGCTGAAAGCACACATAAGACATCTAAAATAACAGTTAAGACTAATTCTTTAAGTATTGCCAAACATTCAAATTCAAGTTACAGCTGTGAAACTGAAAAGACTTTGAGGATGAGCTGATGTTTGGCAGAACTTCCAGAGACCAGAAGTTCTTTCCAGATTTATTCTTTTTTTACTACAACCACAACAGCCATTGTTTAATCACTTGGCTCCATGATCTGAGGGCTCTGAAACAGATCCCACAGATACACCCTGTGCTTCTCAGTAGTACCACTGAGCACCAAGTAGAATAAACCCTAAGATTTATAGGAGCCCTGTGCTCATTCAGTTTGTTTTCTGGTTAGTTAACAGCACAGACAATCCACCACACTGACCTGAGCAAGACATACACCTTTAGAGATATGTACCACCTTTGCAATCTCTATCTCCTGCTGGAAGAGCTGATGGAGTTTTAGATGACAAAAGAATTTTAAGATTTAGTCCCAAGGGTTTCACAACTCCAGACTATATTTCCATGACAAGTTTTCCATCAAGTTTCACTTGAGCTATTTCTAGACAAGGACATCACAGCACATTGTAGCCAGCCCAGCATTAAAGCCCTGGCAAATTTTTATCAGGTTTTCTTTTTTTCCCCCGTGATGCATTCACAAAGGGAAAAAGGGCTTAAAAAAATCAGACCTTCACACCAGCCAGACATTTCTCCAAGTTTAAATTTCACCACTGATACAAGCCAACATCTGGGATGATTAGGCAATGGAAGATAGACACATAACTTCTGCTCTCTGAAGGACACAGGGTCCACCCTTTGCAAATGAAACCTCCTTATCTAAGGGCTGGAGTAGAATTCAGATACCCCAGACATACTGCTTTCCAGATAAGTTACTGGCAATCATTTACAAATGAAGAACTTCACCAAAGCTAGCCTATCAGTGGTGTGTTTCCTCTTTTTAAGAAAACCTGCACAGAATCAATTTTTATCAACATACAAAAATCTGGAAGTCTCCTAATTAGGTAATTAGAACTGTAATAATTAAGACTAAACCTAAACCTCGAAGGGTCCTCTTGTCCCCCAACTTCCCTTTTCTCAATTAACTCTGCAAAGTGATAACCACTCTGGCTTAAAGGCTAAAAAACTGAAAGGATCAAAAGGCTAGTTTAATACAGCTGGAGGGAAAGAATGCATTTCAGCTCACCAGCAGCCATCTGATGAAACCCTGGGCCAATTCTTTATGTAAATGACTTAATTAGAATTACCAGATTACACTGCTGAAGGCTTTATTTAAATAGGCAGTTCATCAACAGGATAAACTGTGCTCTCCCTTGCAGAGAATGCTAGTGTAAATCCATTTGTTCACAGTTGCCACCACATAAGATTTGAACAGCAATTTAATGAAATGCTTGCATTTGCCCCCACCAAAAAAAAAAAGATGCCACAAATGACTTGCCAGAGACAGGACAAAGATGACTATTGCTTCCCAACAATCAAGAAATAGTTTCCTAGATGGAAAAGTTCCCTCATTTTCTATAACATAGGCTCTTATACAGGTTTATAGCAAAGCAGGGAAAAAAAGCCTGTTGTTGCTGCTTCACACCACACAGTGCATGTGCTAAACAGACATTGCTAGCCCTGTTTTTAGTACAAAAAGGCATGCATAAAGCCATTTTCCTGATTAATGATCTACAGAAGCCATCAATACCAAATTCCAACTTTACACTGAGAGGTATTTTTCCATCTTACCATCAAAACAAACAAAGGAATTCAGCTCTTCCTAAATTACAAGGCTTTTATTTCCCATCATAGACCCCAGCTCAGAATTCTATAATTTATTATTGTCTATTATTATTTAAAAAAGCAAGAGCCATTCAGATTCAACAAGCCAATACTAAGTCGAAATAAGACTGTAGCTTCTTGTTTATTCAGAGACATTTGACTTCAGCAGCATTGCCATTCGACAGCTCAATTTGTTTTTCTTCCTAAATCTTCAAAGAAATGTTTATGGCAAGTAAACTAAGACCTAACTATATCAATGAAATAGTCTTTGTTAAGCAACGGCTTATCTCATCAGATGCAAAGCAATCAAGCATAAAAACCCACTAAAAACGTCACAGTGCTCCAGTAAAGTTGGAGAGCCCTGTGGAAAGGGGAAGGGATGCAAGAAAGGGCATTTTTTCTTTTTAAACCTTACATTCTTCGTGCTCTTCCAACTTCACTCCTCTCCCTGGTATGAAGTTCACCCAGATTAGCAATCTACCTATCTGAAACTCTGATAATTTTAAGGGAACACAAAATTCAAGTTGTTTCCCAATACTTAAATATGTCTTCCAAGACCATACCACAGAGTGTCCAAAGTGACCTTCACTCTAGATAAGCTGTTTTATCGCTCGGTTAGTTAAAACAATTAAAACTGTAAAAACCATCATGTCACAGAGGGAAAAAGATGCCGACTGAAGCTGCAGGGACACCGGTCTTAAATGGGATCCTGTTGAGAAATAATTGCTAGTAGTGAAGGAAAAAACAAATGCCCTAATAAAGCAACTTTTAAAAAGAATTCATTTTTCTCATTGCCACTGATCTGCTCAATGACAAATGTTTCTTACATGGAAGGGAATGTACTCGAATTGGTAAGGGGAAACCATCACCTTACAGTCTGAGAAAGCCAAATGCCTCCTCAAATAATGAGGCTGCAATTGCCTGCAACTGCTGAAACTAAATCACATAACTGCATTTCAAAGTTACTCTGAAGCTTCTTTCACTGAAGACACCAATAAACTTGCGGCAGTTTACTCGAGGTTAACACAGGAGCCACGTGCAGAGCTTAAGTTCATTAATGATTTTAACATAGCCACCAAGAATATAATCCTACAGAGATCTATACCTCTCCTGCGTAACTGTATCTGTACCATACAATTTAAACTGTAAGAGTCAAGATGCTGCACCTCAAGGTATCAAAAGTGCTATGAATCTTCCTTAAAAAGAGAAAATGTTAAAAGCCTTCATTTGCCATTACCATCTGCAGATATTTTAGAAGCCAAAGCAAAAAGCCAATCTTTTCCACTCCTCCCCTTGTGCTGTAGGCTTTAGAAAGACTGAAGGACAAGCAGTGTCTCAATACCATGCCAGTATTCCACGTTTTTGAGGACAAAGTAGTAAAAGGTTGTTACATCATCCATTCAAAAGACAAACCACAGCCACAGGTACATCTACCCCATGACAAAGCTGCACAAGACATGCAAGTAACTCTTAAAACTAAACTGATGTATCAAGAGATTCTCCCCAAATCCCACATTTTTGTGGGGAAAAAAGAGTTCATGCAGACAAAATATTGTTATTGTTGCATTTTTAAGGACACTAAAACAACAGACACTTCCCAAATTAAGTCAGAAAGTTCAAAAAGTATTAAAGATGAAAAGCCTCTTTCATTCAGCTGGACACCTAATTAAGAGAGGAGTAAAGCACTCCTAGCAGCTTCACAAAGGGACACAATTCAAAATTGCTTTTGAGGGTAAGTACAGAAATACCCGTTTCTGTAACCACCAGCACTGCACATGGTTCGGTGATGCCTGTATCTAGCAAAAGCCAGTGATGCTGCTGATAAGAAGCCTCTTTTGTCTTAAGCAAGTCCTTTGTAGAAAAGATCACCTTAAGATGGTAAAATGCAATCGTAAACCATAAAAATTGGCAGGGACATTCAAGTGCAGATGCGGGATCTGCATACTGGAAGTGTAAAACCGTCCCAAATGGTGCCTATAAACAGCAGGAGCAGCAGCACCAGCAGCCCCTGACCAAACAAACATTGTTCCCGGGGTCAGCGGCGGAGAACGGGCAGCACAGGGCGACCAGGACACCGAGCAAAGCTGCACCTAGACACGGCGAAACGGGGAGAGCTCCGCTAGCGCTGGAGCCAACGCGCCTCGCCCTGAAACGGCGGCGGGCTCTGGCTCTCTGTAACTGCGGCATAGGAAATTTACATTTAAACCCCACACTCTAGGGTAAAGAGAGCAAATTCGCTGCAAATCCCTCAGTTTCGAGGAGGAGCCGTTACAGGCGGAAGAGAACCCCCGCGCCCGTCCCGCTCCGCCGCTCCCCGCGAATGTGCCGGCAGCCCAGTGGCGCGTCCCATCCCGCCCGGTCCAGTCCCGCGGAGGCACACCGGGCCGCTGTCAGCGGGGAGCCGCGGCTAGCAGGGCGGGCAGCATGCGCGGCCGCCGCGGCCCTTTGTTGTGCCCCAGCACCGTGGAAAGTTGAGCCCAAGGGGAGCCCCCCCAAGCCCGCGGGCCCCGCCGCCGTACCCGGTGAGGCGGCAGGAAGAGGCCCCCCGGCACCGCACCCCGCTGCGTTACCGGCCGAGCCGGGCCCACGCCACACGGCTCCCTCCTCCCCGGCCCTGAGGGGCGCCCGCGGCCGGGCCGGCCCCCGCTCTTCACTCACTCACCGTTGCGGGGCGGTCCCTTGGTAGAGGCGCGGGGCTCGGGGAGCTCTGCAGGCGGCTCCAACTCCATTGCGGCGCCGGGGCCGCGCCGGAGCCGGGCCGGGGCGCGCCGGGTCTCAGGGGCCCCGGCGGCCGCGCTGCCCCATGGCCGCTCTGGGCACTGCTGACAGCCAGAGCCGCCGCTGCGGGCGCCGCGCTCGGGCCGGGCCGGGCCGGGCCGCCACGCCCTCCCGCAGGGCACGGCGGGAACCGTAGTCCTCGCGCTCCGCNAACCCCACACTCTAGGGTAAAGAGAGCAAATTCGCTGCAAATCCCTCAGTTTCGAGGAGGAGCCGTTACAGGCGGAAGAGAACCCCCGCGCCCGTCCCGCTCCGCCGCTCCCCGCGAATGTGCCGGCAGCCCAGTGGCGCGTCCCATCCCGCCCGGTCCAGTCCCGCGGAGGCACACCGGGCCGCTGTCAGCGGGGAGCCGCGGCTAGCAGGGCGGGCAGCATGCGCGGCCGCCGCGGCCCTTTGTTGTGCCCCAGCACCGTGGAAAGTTGAGCCCAAGGGGAGCCCCCCCAAGCCCGGGGCCCCCGCCGCCGTACCCGGTGAGGCGGCAGGAAGAGGCCCCCCGGCACCGCACCCCGCTGCGTTACCGGCCGAGCCGGGCCCACGCCACACGGCTCCCTCCTCCCCGGCCCTGAGGGGCGCCCGCGGCCGGGCCGGCCCCCGCTCTTCACTCACTCACCGTTGCGGGGCGGTCCCTTGGTAGAGGCGCGGGGCTCGGGGAGCTCTGCAGGCGGCTCCAACTCCATTGCGGCGCCGGGGCCGCGCCGGAGCCGGGCCGGGGCGCGCCGGGTCTCAGGGGCCCCGGCGGCCGCGNTGGCTCGCCCGGCACTGTGCACCAGGACTGGCGGGGCGCTAAGGGGCGCTCGCCGTCCAAGCTCGGAGCGCTGCCCGCAGCACCAGGAACCGGGCACCGGGAGAGGGGATAGCGCGCAGCCCTGGGGAGGGGCCGGACGGGCCCACTCGGGGCACTAACCGCAACAGAGGAGGGGAGCAGCCAGCCCGGGAAAGGGGCACCGAGCAGCCCGGAGAGACAGCAAGCAGCCCCGACACAGGGGACGGGGCATCGCGGGGCACCGGACAGCCCCGTCCGGGCCAGAAGCCAGCCCCGGTACAGCCCCCAGTACGGCTCCGGGACGGGCACCAGCCAGCTCCGCCCGGGTGGGACTGAGCCCCCCCTGCCGCCGCGGCGCCGCTCCTGGGATCCGTGCCGTCGCCGGGACGGGACGGGACGGGCCTGGCCGGGATGGGGCGGGACGGGCAGGCGGGAGGGCGGGCGGCTCCTCCCCGCCGCCGGGCCGGGCGGAGCGGGCGTTCGGTGCGGGCGCTCGGCGCCGCTCTCGCCATGCGGGTGCTGCTGCTCCCGGCGCTGCTGCTCCCGGCGCTGGCCGCCGCCCGCGGCCCCGCCACGGTAAGCACCGACGAGACCGGGACCTGCACCGGGATAGGAGCTGGGACGGGGGCTGAGAAATGGGCTGGGATCGGAACCATGGGTGCGCCCACCCGCCTAGTGGTCCCGCGGGTACCCGGGAGCGGTAAGGGGCAGCCCCCACTCCCTGGGAGACCGGGACCATCGGGGCGGTCGGTGCTATGACCCGGGCAGGTTTCGAGGAAGGGGTCCCGAGGTGGTTCTCCCCTTCCCCCGCCGCCTCCAGCCGCACCGGCACGGTCAGCGAGTGGAGCGGTCCGCGGGAGCCCGGCACCGGGCTGGCACCGACACCGCAACCTGCGCCGGGGACTGAGGACCGTATCCCTGGGCCGAGGTTCCCACCTCGTACGGGCGGAGAACAGATTTTTGGGCTCCGCTCGGGCAGCCTCTCAGCTCGGGAGCTGGTCGAGCCTCCCCGAGGCAGCCGGTACAGACCCCGCGGCGATTCTGGGCCGCCGCCCGGGACCGGGGCGTGGGATGCTCTCCGGGAAGGGCTCATCCGAGTTTGGAATCCTCTAGCTGCAGGGATTCGGCAGACGGAATGTTCGGGGCTGTGAGTGTGCCTGGTGGGGTTGGAAGGTGCCCAAAGCCTGGCGTTGCGGTGGTGGGCGTTGCGGTGAGTGTCTCCATGCCAAAAGGAACAGCCCGCGCTGGATTTCCTCCGTGGAGATGAGAGGAATGCGGGAGTGGGACGCGGCAGTGTGTGGGACCTGGTGTCTCGCGTGGATCCAAGAGCCCTCTGTCCCAGCCCTCCCCATGGCTGCTCGCCTGAAGGGTCAGTGTCCTCAGCTCAGCCAAAGTCAGGACATAGGGATGGTGGTGGGAGCAGTCCCCTGGTGATGCCGGGATCACCAAAGCATTAAAAAGCCAAGTTTTTCCGAGTCATCTGGTGGAAGAAGATGAAAACACAGCTGTTGCTGGCAACGGTTGGTTTAGGAGAAATGTCCAGGGAGCCCCAAGCCGGTGTTCCCAGCAGGGCGTGAGGAGTTACGGTGTCTGAAGGGCTCGGGGTTCACAGCCCAGAGACATGTGCAGTGCTGCCACCTTCTCCCTCCCACCGCGCAGGTGCTGCCCGCGGTGCTTGGCAGTGTTTTTTCAGTTCTTCCGTTTGGACAAGATCCCGTTGGTGGGCATTCATGTGCCACACAAGCACTTCTCATGGTTATGTCCCCGTGACCAACAACGGACGCCCGAGCAGTGCCAATGCCTGGGGCCTGGGGCCACATCCACAGCCCAGCTCTGCCAGCACCGCTCTGCCTCGGCTCCCCGTGCTGCAGAACGTGTTTAACGTGTTGTGCCAAGCCGGGGAGGAGGAGGAAGAGGAGGGTGACATGGTTTCCCTCCTGTGACGGGGATGGATCCCAGCAGCTGTGCAAGAGGCACGCAGCGCGGCAGCATGCTTATCAACACAGCATGTTTTCCGCCAAGACGAGTCCTCTGGCAGCAATCAAAGAACAGCCTAAAATCTGGCCAAGGTTCATTGTCAAAGGTCCTGCTATCTCCAAATAACGGCAGACTCAGTGCTCACATGGACATTCTTGCAAGAGGTCCCAGGAACCAGGCAGCACTAGGGAAATTACCCAGCTCATAAAACTGGGGGTGAGGAAACCCTCAGCAAAGTGCAGGGATGCTGTCCCACACCGCAAAGCTGGCTCCTGGCTCCAGATGGTGGGCAGCACCCACCTGCCTGCACCCTGGTTCCAGGGTCTGCAGTGAGCAGGGGATTTGGGGAAAGAACCACTCAGAGACCCCACAGAGCTGCAGCAGCCCCCACAAATGTTCCTTAGGGAGCTGTCAGATTTCCACCTTGACCAGGCAGTGCAGCGTACCAGACTTCAGCAGGGGCTGCCTCGGGCTGCCTCGGGTCCCCTGTCCCAGCCCACCTGCACGCTGTCAGGGAGCAGGTCCTGTGTGTGCCAGGGCACAGCCTGGCACAGGCTGGTGGAGTATGGATGGCTGATGCTCTAAGGCAGGGCAACCCTCACAGAACGGACCGTGCGGGGGCTTTTTTTTTAAGACTTCCTTGTTTATAGCCTTTTCTGTATAAATAGACCATATGGTTCCTGTTTAAGGAAGCTGTTTAAAAGGCAGAACGAGGTTTAATGTTACTACCCCACGTAAAGGCAGGCGGCTGCTCTGGTTGTTGTACAGCAAGGCTCATGCAGCACCCGGGAAGGGGCAGCTGGTCTTGCCCTGGTCCCCAGTGCCTGCTCGCACCTCGACTCGAGGTGAGCAGATTTTTCTGTTGCTGTGCAGCCGTGAGACAAAAGCAGCTGCCAGGTCCCTGGGCCACTGGCTGCCCGCCCGCCCGTCTCCCTGCCCAGCCAGCAGCCCACGAGGCTGCACCCTGCCTTGGCCAGGAACCATTTGCTGGAACGCAGGAGAGAAATCGCTTCAACTGAGAGGTCTCTAGGCAAGAGCCTGCCTTTTCTGGCTTTAACTGAGAGGTTCCTGCACCTTTGTGTGGCAAGGGAGCCTCCGTTTGCTGGGCCTCCCATGCGCTGCGCAGAGTAAACAGCCGATGATAGGGCTGCTCCGGGTACATTTGCTATGCACGGCTCCAGCCGCTTGCGCCCCACCTCAGCAGGACACGCGAGGCCTCCGCACTGGCCATGCCTCCCACCAATATGCTGCCAAGGGTGGGAGGGAACGCGCAGCCCACGGCCACCTGCTCCTGTCGGAGAGAGCTTCCAGCGCAAGCAGCTGCAGCCCTTCCCTCCTGAAGGTGCTGGTGGCAGGCAGGATCAGCGTGTCCCTGGATGTCGGGTTGTACTGTGATGGTGGAAGCATTGCCAGTAGTTAGTGATTGGGGTATTGGTAGGAATGAGGGACCCAAGGTGGGAACTCAAGTGGGGCTCCCATAGGGCACATTGGGACCTCGTGCAGGGATCCCACAGGGATGCTGAGTGCACACCAGGACCTCATGCAGCACTGCACGTGTGGAGGGACAAAGCTTGTGACAAGGCCAGCAGCCCAGTGCGAGGGCCGGGAAGCTGCTTGAGAGTGTCAGCAGGTAGTGACTGGGCTATGAATCGTTCTGCCTGTTTGCACAAGCGCCTGCATTGCTATGGGGAGGTCAGGGAGCCCCAGGGAGGTGTGAGAGTCTGGAGAGGTGGTGTTTGGTGATGGGGTCCCATTCCCTGCCCTGTGGCTTCCTGCCGAGAGCTTGATTAGATCCTCTTCAATTTACAGCCCTCTCAGCTGCCTGGTGTGGGATCTTCCCTTGCCTTTGAAAGAGAAAAGCTTTTTTTGAAATGCTAAATGCAGCAGGTTTTGCTGCTATTTGAAAAGGAAGCCCCTGGCCCCAGCTGTATGGAGCTGGGAGTCCCTGCCAGGCAGGCAGTGCCCAGGGAAAGCCACTGCCCAGGTGCCAAAAGCCAGCTGGGTGCTGGAAGGATAGTGTCTGTGCAGCATGGGTGCTTCCCACAGGCAGGACATTGGCCCTGTGGGCCTCTGCCCTTTCCCACGCTGTGCTGTGCTCCGGGAGAGGATGGAAAGCTAGAGCTAAGCTCTTTTCCCAGCTCTGCCACCATTCTGTTTCCCAGAGTCAGTCAATGTCCCTGTGGGCAGAGAACCCTTTCCCGGTGGGGTCACCGTGCTGCCTCTTCCCTTTTCCCACCCTCCCAGCTGCTCAGAGCAGGCACATCCCGATGTGGGGCACCCAATGCAGCCTGGCCATGCTCCCCACCACCCAGACATCCCCCATGGGTGCACAGCCGGTGACAGGGGTCAGAGGGACCCAGCTCCATGTCATGCTGGGCAGGCAGCACTGCAGCCTTGTTCCTGAGAGCAGTGAGGAGAGAACAGCTCCTTATCTGCAGAAACAATCTGAAAAGTCCCCTGGGCTCTGTAGTGTGAGTCAGGGCCATGTGCTGAAACAAGGGAGTCCTTGAGTGTGTGCCTCGGGCCATTGCAGGAGTCTGGAGGGGCCGGAGCTCACCCCGAGGTGGCTGCGTGTCACCATGAACAACGGAACCTGTGTGGGCTCGGGGCTGTGGGCACGGGGGGACAAGAGGCTCTCTGGCTCTCCTCATCACGATCCCTGCTCACTTGGGTCTTGCTGGAGGCTGGAAACAGCTGCAGAAATAGGACCAAAGTTCCCGGGGCAAAATGCTCTCGTGAGCATGGGATGAGCAGCCACCTGGATTTTGTCACTGTCATCCAGGTGCAGGGCAGTGGGACAGAGTGCTCTGGGCTAGATGATGCCCCACACTCTGGGGCACGGCCGGGAGCCCTAGGGGCAGTGGGAGACCTCTGGGCATGTAGAAGAGAGGGAGCTTGTGATGGCTTGCTGGGGTTGGCAGAACCCTGCAGGACTTCTGGGCAGGACCACGGGCTCATTGGCCACCCCACCACTGCCTGTTCCCACAGGCACTGGGCGAGGTGGACCAGGTCCGGATGACCTCGGAGGGCTCCGACTGCCGCTGCAAGTGTATCCTGCGACCGCTCAGCAAGGATGCCTGCAGCCGCGTCAGAAGCGGCAGCATGCGAGTGGAGGACTTCTACACAGTGGAGACAGTGAGCTCAGGGGCTGACTGCAAGTGCTCCTGCACTGCACCCCCCTCCTCACTCAACCCCTGCGAGAATGAGTGGAAGATGGAGAAGCTGAAGAAGCAGGCACCTGAGCTCTTCAAGGTATCTGCAGTGTTTTAGTTTAGGTGGGACCATGAGCTGGGGGCTGGAGACCCCTCTCTCCAAGTGCAGGAGCCCACACTCCCCATCCCTGCCCTGGCATGGGGCAATGGAGCAGTAGGGGTCCTGTGCTCTGGATGTGAGTGGGGGTGGGGACATATGAGGGCGTTCACAGCAGCTGCCCAGCCCTGTCCCACGGCCAGTGCTCCAGCTCTGCTCTCCCTCTGCAGCTGCAGTCCATGGTGGACCTGCTGGAAGGAACGCTCTACAGCATGGACCTGATGAAGGTGCACTCCTATATCAGCAAGGTGGTGGCTCAGATGAACACACTGGAGGAGGTGAGTGAGCTTTGACAGGCAACATCCCTGCAGCGTGCCCCTTCTGGCTGCTTGGGACCATCTTGGGCGGGGCATGGGCTCCCCAAGCATGACTCCAGCCTCTCCTGTCCTTCAGGCCATCAAGACCAACCTAAGCAGGGAAAATGACTTCATGAAGGAGAGTGTCCTGCACCTCACTGACCAGATGAAACGCTATGAGAACTACTCTGACATTATGATCAGCATCAAGAAGGAGATCTCCAACCTGGGCTACCAGCTGCTGCAGAAAGACGCTGCTGCTGTCTCTGAGAGCAAAGCACAGGTACCTTCAAGGGACCCAACCCCTCTCAGGCACAACAAATGTTGCTGGAATTCTCCTGCTGCAGGGCAGAGCCAAGCTTCCCAGGGCTTGTGGTGGGTGCTGGTAGCGTGGCTACATTGGAGTGCACCATGCTGGCAGCTGAGGGCTGGTGTTTGTGTCTGCTGCCCGGCATGGTGGCAGGGGGGGAGGTGAAGAGAGGGGAGGGAGTCTGACTGGGCTGTGCCCTCGTAGGACACGGCAGACGGCCGAGAGAAGGAGGTGGGACGGTACCCCAGCACCCGCAAGGCACTGGGGGATAGGGCAGCCCCCCGAGCGCCCAAGGAGAAGCAGCTGAAGCCTGAAAAGCCCAAAAAAGATAACACAAAAGTGAAGGGGGTATTACAGCCTACCCTCAAGCCCAAGCCATCAGCGCACCAGCAAACTATTGTCCGAGGCATCACTTACTACAAGGCTGGGCAGGCAGGAGCCGTGGAGGGGCCAGCTGGCAGCCGTGGTGAGTTCCCAGGATGGGAGTGAGGTGTGGGGGGCTAGGGGCACCCTCCTGCTGTGGTGCCAACACGTTGACCCCCTGGCTCATCCCCCTGCAGAGAGCCCCATGAGGGGGGCGGCTGCACTGGAGCGGCAGGAGGAGAAGGGCCTCCCACTCCCCTCAGCCGAGGGGACCCCGGCTCAAGCCATCGCATGGGTAGAGACCACTGTGCCCAGCACCACAGCGGTGCCCAGCGCCGCCCCAACTCCCCGCACCACTGCCCGCAGCCCCCCTGCCACTATCCTTGTGCAGGGGCCTGACAGCACCGGGGGCCCTGAAACACCAAACAGAGGTGGGTGAGTGGGGGGCTGTGAGAGGACACTCACCCTGGTGGTCCCAGCACCTGCAGCCAGGCTGGGCCAGCTATAGCCCTGCCACATTGAAGGGCTTCCCTGCCCTGGAGGAGGCAGGCTGCCTGGGGCAGGGGTAAGCCTTCCTCCTCCTTGGTACCCAGTGAAGGAGGAGTGTGAAGGCACTATTGAGTCAGTGGAGCCGCCCATGGAGCACCACAGCTACGGGCGCAACGAGGGAGCCTGGATGAAGGACCCAGCGGCCAAGGATGATCGCATCTATGTCACCAACTACTACTACGGCAACAGCCTTGTGGAGTTCAGGAGCCTCGACAACTTCAAGCAGGGTGAGGGCTGAAGGCTGCATGGGCAGAAGGGCCCTGGCTCCTCCTGGGTAGGTTCCCAGCACCATGCATTGCCAGCTGTGCCAGGCCCTGGGATGGTGGGGAGCAGATGGGGATCTGCACTGGGGAACACCCATGGGGCAGCACGGGGGCCACAAGTCTCCTGGCACTACCAGCACACTTAAGCCATCACATGTGGGACCCTAGTACTGTGATGGGTCCCAGCGCCTCTCTCTCCCACTCACAGGCCGCTGGAGCAACCTCTACAAGCTGCCCTACAACTGGATTGGGACCGGGCATGTGGTGTACAAGGGAGCCTTTTACTACAATCGTGCCTTCACCAAGAACATCATCAAGTATGACCTGAAGGAGCGATACGTGGCAGGCTGGGCACTGCTCCATGATGTGGTGTATGAGGACACGACACCCTGGAAGTGGAGGGGCCACTCAGACATCGACTTCGCTGTGGATGAGAGTGGGCTTTGGGTCATCTACCCCTCTGTGGACTACGACTACTCGCAGCAGGAGGTGATTGTCCTGAGCCGCCTTGACCCTGTGGACCTCTCAGTGCGCAAGGAGACCACCTGGAAGACAGGGCTGAAGCGCAACACCTACGGGAACTGCTTCATCATCTGCGGCATCCTCTATGCAGTGGACACCTACAACCAAAAGGAAGGGCAGATCTCCTACGCCTTTGACACACACACGGACACAGAGGCAGAGCTCCGGCTGCCGTTCCTCAACCAGTACGCCTTCACCACGCAGGTTGACTACAACCCCAAGGAGAAGGTGCTCTATGCATGGGACAACGGCCACCAGGTGACCTATGGGCTTCGCTTTGTGGTCTGAGCACCTGGCTGGGTCTTAGCTGCAGCCCTGTGCCCACCCACTGATGTACCCAGCCAGGGTGCCCTGACACAGCCTGGCCCTCACATTGCAGCCAGGCCACGGCTGAGGCGAGAGCTCAGCTTCCACCCCAAAACCCCCCCTATCCTCCATATCTCAGTCACCTGCACCATGCCTGCTGCATCACAGGGCAGAGAGTGCATGTAAGCACAGTCCCCCAGCAGACACCCCCATGACAAAGTAGCCTCTGGGGCCGTGGGGCTGCCCCACAGCTGGCAGCTTGGGCAGTGTTGCCCTCTTGGGGATGCAGGAGAGAAGCCCACGCCTGCAACCCTGTGGCACCAGGAGGCAGTGGGGTCTGCATCGCTGGCGACGCGGCAGCACCTGCCCCGTGCCACCACACTGAGCACCCCACCCATGCTGCACCCAGCCTGAGCATCACTCCCTGCACAGCCTGTGACCACAAGCTTACCATAACTGCCAGCTGCCAGCGGTGTGAGTGCCTTAACTGCCTGGTGCCAGCTGCTTGGGCACTGTGTCCTCCCTGCCCTGAGCTGCCGTGGCACAGGCAGGGCCCCCCCACTGTTGGGGCAGGAGGAGCATCTGCCAACTGCTATTTTAGATGTGATTAAGATGCCTTTGCTTTTGCTGCTTACTAGCTTATTATTTAAATGCATTCACCAGAGCTGTCCCCTCTCCTGGCAGTGGGCACAGAGCAGCCTGCCCATGGTGCCCTGATTGAATTTCTGCCTGCACCCAGCACCAGGTAGGGATGAGGCTAGTGAGCCTGCGACCTTCCTGCTCTCTGCCTAAGGCAGGGTGAGGGGCTAGGAGTGCTTGGCTTGGTTTTGGTCATTTTAGACATGAGCAGTATTAAAAAGTTAACAGATGTGAAACCAGGCCGTCTGCACTATCATTTCTCCTGAAGCTTCATGGGGAGGAGCGGGCAAGGCATTGCAACCAGGCATGCCAAGAGGTTGCTGGCACATGTGGCTGCTGTTGATGGCACATCTGGCTGGAACAGCTCTGACCAGTGCTCTCCATGCTGAGCCTGGGGCGAGTACCCCATATCTCTCCTGGCAGCACCCCTCATGGTGCCACGGCTGTGCCCATGGGCACCAGGCTGGGCAGTGCAGGGGTAGGTGAGTCCTGAGCACAGGCCTGGGGGGCCAGACCCTGCTGCATCCTTGGGGAAAAGGGGATTGGGCATCTTCCGGGTCTGAGCTGCAGCATCTGAGAGATGAGCTGTGCTGCCAGGGAGAGCTGGGAAAGGAGAGGAGGGCAGCTGAGTGTGGGCATGGCAGGAGCAGCTGCCCTGACTTTGCTGCAAAATTTGGCAAGCATGGAGCTGCTGGGGGGCCCCGAGGGGTGAGGCAAGAGCCTGCAGCCCAGCTCCTGCCTACTTCTGCTCATATCTGCTGGGGCAGATACCCCTCAGCACCAGCCAGCCCCACACACTGGCCAAGTGTCCCGTTGGACTGTGGCTGGGCTCCTCATGCCACCGAGCCATCACTGGACAGATGAGCCCAGTGTCTCAGGATGCTGGCATGGCTGAAATGTTTCTTGCTGGAAAGACCCAAGGCTGATGCTGGGCACAGAGCAGCCAGGCATAGCCTGGGGAGATGCAGGACCCCCTTCCCCAGCCCGACACTGTGCCTAGGTCTAGGTTCTTCTGAAGGCACAGGCCATCCCTGCCCGTGCCTTGGCTCCAGAGCCCTCCCCCCACCTGCAAAGCACCCTCACTTGGCTGCCCCACCACCAGAAAGGAGCCGGCTGAGTTTTCCCCCCCAGCTGGGTCTCTGCCAGGCTTTTATCTAGCGATCCCCAGCAAATCCCTGTCCAAACAATACAGATTTTTGACATTTTTTTGCGGTAAAGTAAACTCCCAGCACATCTCTAATTCCAGGGCTTTGTTGTTCTTCAGCAGGGGCTGCCATAGCTCTGCGCTGCCTTGCTGTGCTGGGCTGGCTATGGGACACCCCTCTGCTCCCCCGGGAAGAAAACAGGGGGAGCTGAGTAATTAAACCCATGTGGCTGGTAGGCAACATCCCCTAATTGCAGCCATGGGGCCTCCTGCAAAGATGCCCTTCTGAGAGCATGCCCCTCACTGCTGCTAACACCATGATAATGAGAAGTTTAATTATGCCCACATGACATTTCATGACACACATTCTCCCCTTGATGGTTGCCTGGCCTTGCACCCGAAAACTGCAGCTGCGTGTGCCAGCTCAGCTGGGCTTCACAGCCCCTTTCCACTACAGACAGGGGGCAGCTGGGGAGGAGATGATGTGGGGCAATGTGGAGTGGTGCAGGGTGACATGGGACAATGTAGGACAATGTGGGGTGATGCAGGGTGGCAAGCTGCCAGCAGTGTGCAGCCTCATAAGGATTTCTCGGAAGTGTGGGGCAGTGCAGCAGCAATGCAGGCTGTAAAGGCACCAACACCACCAAAGCAGGGGCTCTGGCACTGCAAGAGCAGCCCCTCACATGCTATGCTCTGCCTTAGGGCTCAGCACCAGCAGCAGTGTCCTTGGACTTCCCACCGACAAAACACCAGCAGTGAGTAGAAACAAAAGGGCTTTTGTTTCCCAGTGGGGTTGTTGTGTTGGGCCCTTTGGGCTTCCCGGACACCCCCCACGCACACTGCTCCATGTCTTTTTCTCAATCTAAAGTCATCCTGATCCCTTTCTTTGCTTGTATACATTAGGGAATCACACTCCAGTTCGGGTCCATGGAAGAGCTTCTCAGTTCTTCTCTGAGGCTCCTTATCCATGGCCCAACCATCTCAGCCCCGTGGCAGTGCCTCTGCATCGGCAGCTGGACTCTGGACACACAGAAACCTCCCTTGCTCCTGCTGCTGCCTGCAGAGACGTTTGTTGTGTGTCAAACGTGCATGTGGTGAGGGAGCAGACCTTTTCCAGCTGGTCCTGCTCCTGCTCCGTGGCCACGGACCCTTATGGCTGGTCCTGGTCTCTGTTCCCAGGTTCTACTCCCAGTGTCAGTCCCAAGGCAAGCTGGGATGTATGGATATCCCCAAGCGTGACATGATGGGGATGCGTGGGTGGGGGCAGGATGGGCTCCCGCTGGGCACTGCTGACTTCCAGACATTCCTCCTGTGCGTGGCCGGCTCCACCTCGGCTCGTAACGTGATTAAAAGATTAAAATCTCTCAGTTCAGCAGCAAGCAGCAAATGAAGCTTGAGACAGAGACGATGAGGGGCTGTGGTGCCCAAGGCCCCCGTGACAGCAACACGGCACCCCGGGAAGAGGGGGCAAGGCCATCGGGGCAGGTAGCTGCTGGCACTTCAGCCCTTCCACCAAAATCACCCTCCCTTGGGCATGGCTAGCCAGCAGAAAAGCCCTAATCCCTCCCTCTGCCTCCTTCTCAGTTACTGGCAGGGGCTGATTTGTTTGTGGTTTTGCTTCATTCCTGGCCCTGCTGACCAGGCTGGCTGTCCTGCTCCCCCCAGTGCTTAGCTGGCCTCCCAGCACCATGTCATGATGCTGGCAGAGCACAGAGAGCCATCTCAGGGACACAGGTGAGCTCCAGGAGGTGTCCAGCCTCTGAGCAGGCAGGGTGCACAGTTGGTAGATCATGGTACCAGCCCTGCTCCAAGTGACATCTGAGCTGGAGCCTGTCCCTGGCTGCAGCCTGTCCCTGATGCAGCCTGTTGGCACCTGCTAAGTTTCCACTGAAAACCTTAGTCCTTGCTCCACCACAGGTGCAGCCCAAACACCCCCAGATGCAGTGTGCTCCCACAGGAGGGTCCTGTACCCACCCACTCCACAGGGCACAAAACACTCCAACAACTCATCCGTGGCTACACAACCCTTCCCTGGCAATGGAGAGCTGCCTGTTCAGGGGCTGCAGTACCAGGACCAGGTGCGTTTGGAACATCTGACAGGGGAATTGAACCCTCCTTTCCATGCTTATCTCCGTCTTGGTGCCACTGACCCAGGAAACAGGGTGACGTGCATCCGGCAGCAGGTGGAAGCAGGTCCTGAGCCTGTGCCCACATTACAAACACACTTCAAAGCCAGACCCAGCAGCACCAAGCGTCACAGGGATCTATTTTTATTGCCCTCCCTGACCCTTCCCTCCACGTGGTCCCTGCTGTCAGCAGGCTTGAGTGCAGTCCTGGCAGCACAGCAGCACGGGGAGGGGAGGCATTCTGAGCTGTGTCTCACCCTCCCACTTCCTAGGGACATGTCCTGGCTCCCCAGCACAGCTGCAGTACAGCAGGACAGTTCTGACACCACTCTGCCCACATGCTCTGCCAGGGCATCACTGCTCTCTACATCCCCAAGTTGTGGCTTGCAAGACAGCGTCTCAGTGGGATGGGCCCGTTTCTACTGAGACCCAGCAACATATTACACCCAGGGCTAGCAGGGAGCTGGGGAGGACTTGGTGGACAAGGCTCCCCCTTGAAGGTGTGTGGGTGCCCAGCATCAAACCTGCTTGAGTGCTTCCCCTTGGCCAGGGCTGTGCTTGCAGTGGGGAGCCGTTTCTCTTGTAACCATGATGAAATTGTAGCTGGAAGTGCAGCGGGGGCTCAGGATGCAAGTGTTGACTAACCCAAACAACATTGGTTGGGTGAGCAGCAGGTGCTACCAGCTCCATGTGCACCTTCCCAGAACCCTGGAGCTGCAAAAGGTTGTCAGAGATGACGCCACAGGGAAACTGAGGCACGAACCCTCTGATGGGACCAGGGGACTCTGCAGCCCTCCATGTCCCCTGCTATGGGATCAGGCAGGCACAGAGGGCATGGCCCCACACAGACCAGCTGCTCCCAGCACAGATCCACTGCTTGCAGTAGTATAAACATGCTGCTCCCAGCATGGATCTGCTGCAGGAGAGGAGGAAGGTGGAAGGGGCAGAGAAGTGGGTGCAGAAATAACCTCCATCTGCTCCCCCTGCCTTGCTTCTTCAGGCCATATAAGGCATGTTGCTGATCATTCCCAGGACTGACAAAAGATTTACCTGGCAGCACTGCCTTGCCCTGGCATGGCTGGCCAGGAGCTGCCTCGTGGGGCTTGGGGCAATCTGTCTGCTGGTCCACCTGGATCTCTCCCAGCATGGCTGCTCAGGCACAGTCAAGCTCTGGGATTAGGGTCTTGGCATGGGACACAGTGCCCAGCCATGCCAATAGCCTTTCAGCAGAGCCCAGCAGACCCTGGGTCCTCCCCAGGGAGCAGGAGGTTCAGTAACAAGTGCACAGCTCTTGTTCTGTGCACCCATCCCATCAGACACCTGCAGTGGGACGTGTTTGGTGGGAGAGCATTGGTAATGCCAAGGGTCCTGGTAGGTCTCTGGAGAGCTGCAGGGTGATGTGGAGCCATTGGTGCCAAGGCTGCTGACCCTGAGCAGCAGCAGCAGGAAAGGGCCGGGCAGTGGCAGTGGCTGGAGGGAAGGGAGGGGAGCTCTGGGCCTTGGCGGTGCTGCTGCTGACTCACTCACCAGTGGAAACGGAGTCTGCTCCCAAGCTTGCCGTCGCCACCTCTAAGCCACCCCAACCACCCTGGCAGAGCACAGCACAGCACAGCAGCCCCTCAGGGTGGTAGGGTGCTCCCTGCAAACATCCCTTCCCTGGCAGTGCCTCACAACACAGCATAGGGGCAAGGAGAATGCTGCTCTTGGGCTGCTCTAACGGCCAGGCTCTGCTTACCCCTGGACAGGAGCTTTCTTCATCACCCTGTGGTTGTGCAACCAGGCTGGCAGGGAGCCAGGAGCCCTGGCATGCAATGTCTCCGTCTCCTGGAATCCCAAGGGCCACCTTTGTCCAGGCATCTCCAGGATGGTGGGAGCAGGGCCCTGCAGGACAGTGCCTGTATCCAGACACTGCCTGTATTCATGGGAGCAGCAGGACTGGAACAGTGGGGGGACAAGTCCTCCCCCAGCCCAGCCAACAAAACAGGCATTCAGGGCAGGGAGTGGGCTGCTGCCCCAGGCAGACCTGGGTCACCCACATGGCCGATGGGACATGGCATTTCTCCCCCCCCGGGCCAGGCACTCACAACGCAGGGCTTGTTGTCAGCAATGCACCAGACACGCTGCTCACACGCAGCCACACTGGGCTGCCCCTGCCTCAACACACAGAGGACAGTGGGCGGCATGGAGCAGCCGACGGCACCTGGACGTGCCCAGGGTGGTTGCTCCCTGTGTGCCCTGCCCTGCACAGTATTACGTGTCTTTGCGATGTGCCACTCCCTGCACATCCCTCTGCATGCAGAAACCAGGATCAGCAGTGTCAGTGCTCAGGAGAGCTGCTAAGGAGCTGTCCCAGTGGAAGGAGGTGACAGGAACAATGCCAGGAGCATTGGAAGGGCTGGGGCTTGTGTCCATCGCAGCAACAGCAGCCAAGGGAGGTGGAACCTTGGCTTTCTCATCCATATCTGGCACAGCTTGCATCTCCTCTGCCCTCTCTGCAGCTCCTCCCTTTCCCTGGACTCCCTGCCACTGCCCAAGCGGCAGAACTGGGTCCAGAAGCAGGTCCTGCCAGCTCCCCAAGACATCTTCCACACTTGGCTGGTGCCTGCTGTGCCGGGGATTTGGGAAACATCTGGTGCTGCTGAACACTTTCCAGGGCCCGTGGCCAGGGCTCCTTGCGCAGTGGCATCAGCCCTGGGCTGTGCCCTGCTGTCAGCAGGCGGCTGTTCCTCCTTCCTCATCTCCACCCTGGAAATTATTTATTTGCCGAAGAACAGCTTTCCCAGGGACGTCTGCCCTAATGCTGAAAGACATCTTCAGTTACAAGGAAAAAATAAACAAATTTGAGCCCCAGAGGCACTGGTGCTCTGCAAACACCGGTGCTAAACCCAGGGCAGTGTCGGCAGCTGCACAGGGTCAGTGCAGGAGCACAGCAGGGTACCCCAGCAGAGGAGCTCCAAGAGAAGCCCAAATGCAGCTGATCATGATCAGACAGAAGCAGCCTGCCCCAGCCTGCTCAATTCCCAGCACAGGGGATCAGCCTCTCTCCTGCCTTTTTCAGGCACCAGGTTCCCAGGACAGGAGTGGATCTGGGATCTCAACAGTGGTGTGCTCCTGCTCCTTCTGGAGGGCCCCGTGTGTTGGGTGAAAAGCCTGAGCTTCTCCAGGAGCTGTTTTGGCTGCTGGCCACTGCAGGATGTTCAGAAACAGTAATGCAAAGTGTTTTGTAACCCAGCCTGCCTTCATGGTAATGTGAACATGAGCCAAAGGAACAGTTCCCACACGCAACACTCCATCTTATGGCATGCTTCAGCAGCCTGGACCCACGTGGGGCCTGCGCCCAGAGCCGTGCCAGGCTGGGTCTCCTTCACTGCCAAATGAATCATATTCAGGTCCACACTAAGCTCCTAACAAAGCCATCACAGAGCCAGCATTAGCATCACTGTAAAGCTATCCCTCCTAACAGCTCAATATATGGGAAATTCACATTATCACACGTAATTAGACTTCTCTTGTTAAAACCGGTTTGAGGCTTAAAAATTCTTCACATCTATGCTGAGTTCACTGAGCAGAATTATGTTTTTTTTTTCCTAAACATAATAATCTGGATCCAATCGAAGGATTCCCTAATGGGCAGACCATTTTTCACGTTAGATTAGCTACACTAGCATGAACCATGACTGCTGCATCAATAATGCCTGAGCAGCACTGCAGAACTCTTCCTTGTATCAGGACCAAAAAAGGCCTTTAGAAATACAGTTCCATGGAGTTCTGACTCCATGGGGACAGAGAGCCAAACCATTTAACTAGTTCAGTGCCTCACAGGTGAAGGTGTGGAACTATGAGACCAGGAAGTACCTTGAAATTTTAGAGGTAGCAGCCTCATAGTTCAGCTTTTCTTGTCTGGTTTCCTGGTTTTATTTGAGGTCAACCACATTGCACAGATACACAAAAATAACACTTGTTCTGAAACTATCAGAATCCCTACACTTTCCTAACACTTAACAGGAACAGCAATGCTGTGTGCAAACACAGCCTCGTCAGACAGCCCTCACCCACAAAAACACCTGCATGACACTGGAAACACGTCCTCTTTATACTGGTAACTCCCAGGGCCAAGTGCAGTTTCAGCCTGCAGACTTGCAGACTTCACATCAGGCAGTGTTGCAGCTTGTGCAGGCTGCTTCCTGGAAGAACCCTGCAGCCCTACTGCTGGCCCCTACACAGCTGGGCACCCACAGACCAAACAGACCAGCCTGCACCCAAAATGTACCTCTGCTGATAGGTGATGTTAGGTGGAGTCTTCACTTTCAGCTCCAGAGCACTCGCTAACTTCCAGGAGCTGTTTGTTTGCCATGATTAAACCAGCTACAAGGGAGAGCAAATCCAGAGGAGGATGCTGGAACCCAGCTTCCTGACAGAAACCAAAGACATTTCCTGGGAAGGAGGCTTCAGCAGCCCTCTGGCCAGCCCTCATTGCCGTGCTGGGCAGCAGTGGTCACACTAGTGACCAGGCAGTAGTGAGGAGCTTGCCTGCCACGATCTGCTGGCAAACCACTACCGATAGCATCTGCCTGAACTGGGGACAGACAGGCATTCTTTGGCACTACAAGTAGATCCAAAATAGGCGCTGATGGAATTCTTCAGTTTCAATAAAGTCTGCGAAACACCTCAGCAAATCTCTGGAACTCTTCAACACTGGCCCAAGACAGAAACATCACACATTCACTCTTAGGCCACTGAGGTGATCCACATAGGCTCACTGCACATATCTGCGTGGAGTTTCCATTTTTAACCAATCTCTAGTTAAACACTTTCCACATGTGAAGCTGAACCAGCTTCACATATCTGTACTTACATGCCTGTTCTTCAGACAAAAATCCTATGCAAGTTAGGTCAATATTTTCATTAGCAATAAAAGGTCAAATGACCTTTCCGTGAATCCTCTGATTTCTTTTCATAAAGCTTCTTTATCCCACTACTACAAAAGAAAACCACCAGTAACAGCTTCCAAACAAAATTCTATTTAATGAGACATACTCAGCCAACATAATTAAGACCTTTCAGCATGGTGTAGTTTATGCCTTGATGGCATACTTCCGGAGAGGGTACAAACGTTCTTTTCGCTGCTGTTTTTTGGTCTTCAGATTTTCTTCATGCTTGTTTAATCTGCGTCGCATGGCACGAGTCTTCTTTGGCCGCAGATCGAGAGGCTTGTACTTCTTACCCTGTTTGCAAAATCACAAAAGTTGAGTTTCAGAGCTTGCAAGGTGGCCATCAGGTACACAAGCTCACAGAGAGCTAAGCTGCCTCTAAAAGCAGCACCAACAGTAGCAGTGCTTTAAGCTTCCTTTCATTGGGGTTGTCATTAAGAGTCTAAATGTTTAAGATAACTTCTCTCCACTGGGAAACAGAAGCTGATTCTAACTTTCGTACCAGCTCTGACTCAAGTTTAAACAATGCCGAATCTTGCAAGTGTCAGTTACACAACACCTCTTGAAAAGCAGTTATTTCCCTATTCTATGCATTTCAAACCTCAAGAAGTAATGTTCTAAAACTAACACAAACTGATAAAGAATTCCTTGGTCACCTTCAACATGATTAGAATTTAGGAAAATATTTGCATTTCTGGGAACTGCATCTTCTAGGAAGTATACTACATCCCAGAGAAGTGATGCTGCCCAGAAGACCTTCCTCGCACAGGTGGATTCACACTGAGCTTATTGAATTCAGGGTACTCTTGCAGTAGTATTTACACAGGAAGTAGAGAACTTTAAACCCTAGCCTCAGCACTTTTCACCTCGAGCTTTTAACTAACAATCTACAAAATCTGTTCCTTCTTTCAAACTACATATTTGAAAACAGCAAGACAAAAACGACTGCTGTGGAAGATGCCTGGACTCACCTTGTAAAACTTTCTCAAGTTCTCCTTCTGGGTCTGATTGATGACAGTTAGGACCCTGGCAATGGATTTGCGCACCACACGTCTGCAGGTGAAAAAAGATTTATGTCTCAGAACACACTAACAGACAAGGACCGCAAATCTATACAGAAAATGCGTACATGCTACAACAAAGTAACTTCCATTGTACCATCTGGCAGCAAAAAGCTAACAGCTTCCAGTACATCTCAGCTCGACATCTTTGAGCACAGACACACAAACCGGTTTTCAAGCTTGCACGTATTTGCTCTTGTCTGACACCATTTTTCTTCTCGTTTCACAGTCCGAGACAGCCACATTAACTGAGAAAACACCTCTCAAACGCAGCACGCCCCGGTCCAGACAACCCCGGCGCCACCACTCTCACATGGTTCCGGCTGAAGGCTGCCGCTGGCCTCCCCACAGCCCACCCAGGACCACACCTCCCCGGCCCAGGCTGCCCGGTCCAGACCCCACTTACATCTTGGAGAGCTTGGAGGCGGCTCCACCAGTCACCTTGGCCACGCGAAGCTGCGACAGCTCCACCTTCAGATCGTCCAACTGCTTCAGCAGCTCCTCCTTCTTCTTCCCCCGCAGATCTCGGGCCTTGATCTTGGCCTGTGGGGGGTGGACAGACGATCAGCTCCCCTCCCGGGACCCCGCCGCTCCCCTCGGCCGAGAGCGGCCTTCCCCGGCCCGCCGCCCCTCGGGCCCCACATCGCCGCCCGCCCTCATCCCCCCACCACATCTCGACGATAGCGAGGCTAGGCCGACGGCTTGTGGCAGCGGCGCGGAGGATTCGGTGCTGGGACGGGACGGCCAGCAGCCCGGTGCCCGCGCGGATGCCACCGGATTGCACCGGGAAGCGCAGTGAAACGCTCACCATGATGGCAGCACCGGCGCGACCCGGAGCGGAAAGGACGGAAGCCGCGCAGAGGCAGGAGGCGGAGGGAGCTGCCGAGCGGAGCCTACCACTGCGCGGCTGGGCGGGGGGGGGAGAGAGCCTGTGCGCTGCGAACCCCCCGCCGGAGGCAGAGCGGTGGTACTGGCCGGGAGCGCTGACAGGGAAGGCGGGAGGGAGACGGCGGGACAGCGCCGCCGGCCTCAGGGCACGGGGGCTGCGGCTCCTCAGGAGGGAGCTGCTGCACGCCGCTCCGCCGCCGCGGCTCGGGGCTGCCGTCGCCGCCTTCCTCGCTTCTCTTTCAGCCGCTGGAGCCGTGTCAGAGCGGAGCCGGTGCTCTGGCGCTCGCCGAGGTGCGGCACTCTCAGCCCAG
The DNA here is from genome assembly GCA_013399015.1 of Galbula dea. Lineage (NCBI taxonomy): Eukaryota > Metazoa > Chordata > Aves > Piciformes > Galbulidae > Galbula > Galbula dea. The sequence goes on along the minus strand of VWZX01000322.1, from coordinate 236,729 downwards.
CAGCAGTGGGGACGTGACAGCGGGTGGGGCGGGAGCGACCACCGCGGTGGAGCAGGGCAGGGGTAGGGCAGTGCGCGCAGATGGGTCGACGGACAAACCGAGGGAGGGAACTGGCCGGGTCGTGTCGGGCTCGGCACGGCGGGACAGGCCTCCCCGCACGATGGCGCCGCCGCCCGCTGCCTCTAGC
>VWZX01000322.1:152934-236524 GCA_013399015.1 Galbula dea | reverse complement strand
GGCGGCGGCGGCGGCGGCGGCGGCGGCGGCGGCTGCGGCTGCTGCTGCTGCTGCTGCTGCGGGCGCCTCGGGGCAGGCCCGGCAGCGGTGCGCCCCTTACCGCTGTCTCGCCCCCGCAGAGGTCCAGGTCCAGTGGACAAGCCCTGCCGCAAGCGGAAGCCCAGGTAAGCCGGGAGCGGACGGCGCGGCAGGTGCGGGCGGGGGCGGCGGGGGCTGTGCGGAGCATCCCACGGCGGCGGGCAGCTCCCGGCCCCTTCTGTAACGAGCCGCAGCTTCGCTGGGGGGTCTGTGCCCGGGGACGATGGTGGTGGAGGCTGCCGAGGCCCTGTGCCAGGGTTCACGGAGCCACGCTCACCGCTGCTTTCGGAGAAGAGAAATGGGATGTGACACGTCTGCTGCTTAGGCCGTGACTCGCAACGTTGCTCAAATCATTCTGAGAACGGCTCTGTCGTTATTAACTTATGCATTCTTTATGTTAGCCTCCCTCTCTCCACCCCACCTTCCCAGCAGGCGAGCTTGTAGGTGTTCAGCATGGCTTTGACAGGTAGCTCATTTCTGCATCAGCGTATGAACCCTTTTAGATGAAATATTGCTGGATTTTACAAGAGGTGTCCGTGCAATGCTGGATACTCAAATTGCAAGTTCAAGGGAATCATCATGGATTTGCTCTGATTTTAAACTTTTATCTCGGCACCTTCCTCTTCACCAGGTTCTTGTTTTGTACTGAGAAATGCACCGGACAATAGGTCATGTGAAATGGCCTTGGGGATAGAGGATGGATGATTGTTATGTTGTGTCATACCACACAGATTTCTTGCCCATTACTACCTATACTAATGTCAATAGCCAAAAGCTGCCCCAGGTAAAACATGCAGGATCAAGACTGCAGAGTCTGGGTCTAGTCTCCCACCACAGATCAGGACCCGTTTTTGTCAAAGTGAGTTGCACTTCTGTAATTTAATAACCAGACTCCAAGCTTCTGTGGTTGAGCCATGTCTCAGCTAAGCAATTCTAGTGCTCCAGCCTGCAAAATGGATCCCTTAGTATAAAAAAGGCTAGGTTTTCTAAGAGCTATCCAAGTGCAATCCATAATTCTCAGCTTCTTGTCTAAGGTAATGCAAAGCAGAACTCTTGGACCATACCCTGACTAAAATGCTAGTATTGGTGAGGTCTCAGCTTCTATATGCTTTCTCACCATTCCTGCAAGCAACAGAATGGCAGCGTTGGTAGCAGCCTTTGGAAATCATAGAAGATTATCTTGGTGTGCATCTTGCTGTGGAAGTTCACAGATGCAATCACTGCTGGGTGCATCTTACCTTGGGTGAACCCTGTGGTGTAACAGTTGTAACTTCCTTTGCTCAGACTGTTGAGGGAGTGATTAAGAAGCATGACACCTGACTATAGGTCATGTCTGTAGGGAAAAAGATACTTTGGGTTCAGATCAGGTAAGCCAGTCTCTTAAGATGTTTTGATAAACTAGATCACAATTTATGTTAAAAGGAAGAAACAATGAGCCCCTCACCTAGAAGCAAAGTGCATAATTCTCCAATCATTCTGGGCTGCCAAAATAATACAGATAGCATGCACAGACATGGTAGCTGGGTTCTTTGCTGCAGAAAACTTAAAACCCATTCATAGAAACTATATGGAGAGAAGAAATGTTTTGCTGTGCTACAAAGGAGATTGTGGTCATTGTTTTATCTTCAAATATGGGTACAATACAGCATCTGAATTCAAGTGGCTATCCACATCCCTTACAAACATTAGAAGATCTTACCACAAAGATGACTAGTTGGCTACGCTCTACATGTAAGAATGATATAGAGAGCAACACCTAATTCTGTGTTCACCATGCTCAACTGAAAAACTAGATCTACAAGTGATAAAATGCTGAAAGTGCTTAGCAGCAGGAGGAATACACAGCCTGACTATAGTATTATTCATTTCTGTGTTACTTCTCTATATGGTGGAGGGAAGTAATAAAAATGGAGAATAACAATTCAAAACATTGAGAAGCTCATAAGCTGTAATCAGTTCTGGACTGTAATTTAGTTGCTTTGTCCATAGTGTTGCACTGGTGGCACAGATTTTTGGAAGGTGGGAGGACAGGGACTGTAACTCTCCTCCTCTGCTGCCAGCACTGTTCCCATCACATGATGTGATTGCACAGTCCTCTGCTCCCACTGCAGCTGCACTCACCCGGGCGCGTGCCAGGCAGATTTCGCCTCTTTTTGCATTGCTTCTATTCTGGTTTAGCTCTGTTGGCTTTAAATGGAGTTGTTGATAAACTGCCACAATATAAATGGATAATGGGAATTCATTTGTTCATCTGGACATGTTATTTTGTTGCCTTATCTTATTCTGCTTGGTGTGCTTTGGGCAAGGAAAAAGATTCCTGGTGTGAAAGTCTATTCTGAGGTGATGTTACTGCCCAGATAGCTAAAATTAAAGTATATTTTTAACAAAAGCCCCCAACGCCTTCCCAAGGCATGATACAGCTATCAGTCTTGTCACAGAAACCTGTCTGTGGATGTCTTTTTTTGTAGAATTTTTCATGTTTTTGTCACAGAAATATTCACTGAGAGACATCTTTTTAGAAGGAAAAGGAGGACCTGTACATGCAAGTTGTAGAGTAGTTTTCTTCGGTGTTCTTACATAAGAACGTTCTGCAGGCTTGGCTTTTGTAGCAGAGTTGTTCTCTTTAAGTACATAAGCTGTGTTCTGGATGTGTAGTTTTTACACAGGCTAGAAACAGAGGTATGGAATGGAGGGTCTGTGTTGCAGCAGAAGGAAACGGTTGAAAGGAGTGGACCAAATTGTGTGTGGGAGCTGCTTGGAGGGTCAAATAGAGGTCTGCTTTTATAAAGTATGTAAGTTACTTGCCAACACAAATATTACCTAGCAGTTTACATGTGCTGAGAGAACACAGTACGGCCCTGCAACAGGAATAGAAGAGAATAACCCTCAATCTGATTCCCTGAGGATGTCAGTCAAGAAAGTAAGTGAACGATGCCAAAAAAGCCTGGATGGAACAGCAGGTTTAGAGGACTCGTCATTAGAAGTATTTTTAATTATTGCTGTCGTTATTATGGAACACAGACTAGAAGCTGGATTTTTAAAGTATAATTAAAGCAGAAGTCAGCAGAGGGATTTCTCTGCTGTGTTGCAGAGGAGTGGTCCAGGAGCAGTTCCTGCTCAGGAGGGTGAATTCCCAGAGCGGTAATGCTCCCTGAGCAATTCCCAAGCTTGCTGGCAGCTTACAGCTGAACATCAATTTGGAGGGAAGAAGGGAACTGAACGGATCAGAAAGCTTTGCCCAGTTTGTACTGTGCTTCCTTTTGTCAGAGCAAGGTTCCAGCTGGAAGACAGCCATTGCCACCTTGGCTGAGAACGCTGACAAGATGCAGAGTGTGACGATAACTGCCCTCCAGATCGGACGTTGGCCTGAGCTGGCGTTTGGGCCATCTAGTAAATAATAGGACTTGCTAGAAAGAAGCCTCTCCATCACATTAACATCAGTCTGCACTGTATAGCAACCATTTGCTTTTGATTTAATAAGTGTATATCAAAGAGTTAAAGAGTCATTTTCCGAGCAATGGAAGGGGAAAAAAAAAAAATCTGTCTTGTAACTCGGATGCTTTTCAGGAACTTGGCTGCTGGAGATGCGAGAGGCATGTGCTTTTCCACCCTGCTTTAGGTGATGGCTTAGTTCAAGGGGGCCCAGATTTGGCTCAGTCAACAGTTGTGTTGGCATCTTGCCATCAAATGTGCATAAAATGGAGCTGACTGCAGTTCCCTCCTCACTCTAACATGGAGGGGCAGCCCAGGGAGACCTGAGGCTTGCTTTAGGTTGACTTGGCTATGAGAGGTATACTGGGATGTGCAGTCCCTGCAGCAGAGACTGTTCTATTGTGTCTTGATCGTTGCTTTTGAGCCCCTGGGTTGTATTTTGGTGTCTTGTCATAACTAGTGCATTTCAATCCTTGTTGTGCCTGTGCTTCCAAAATCTTTCTCCCTTCTCACAGCAGCTTATGTGCCTTTACAGATGTATGAGGTTCATATCTCATTTGCAGACTCCTCTGATGATTTTTGTGGCTTATGTGCATTGCCATAAAATCAAGATAAAACACAACTGGCATTTTAGCTGCTCCAAGAACATTGTGTGTAAATAAACCACTAAGTAGTTTAGCTTGTGAAATGTAAATACACACAGCTCAGCCCTCCGCAGCTGATGGTGTTTTTCTGTCTCCCTTCTTCCCCTCCCACCCCTGCCAAGAGTAGGCTAGCCTGATGTTCTTTTTTCGAGTGCTCTTTCATACAATGCAAATGACTACTAAGCACCATGTAGGTGGTATGCAGGCACCACTACAGATTCTTCATTTGAATTTGGATGAAAGAAAACACTTGCATCCTCTTCCACATTGCTTCTGAACCATCTTCTGGGGATTGCTGGACTCCCATGACCCAGAAACTCTGCTTCGGTCTGACTTCGAGCTTGAGCTCATTTTTAGCAGCAAACTAGTTTAGTCAGGAGAAGAGCAGATACCCAACTGTGATGACATTTTTAGCCTTTGCCCCTTGTTCATCTTAGACACAAAAGGTCATGAACTGCAGTGAAAGAGGGATCACAGAGGGTGCAGAATGGACAAAGGTGGAACAAATTGCTGGTGGCAGGAACATAAAGAAGAGAAGCGAACGTTTTGTGTTATGAAGGTAATTGAAAAAGGCCACGTGCATCCCATGGTGATATCATGTCTCTTGTATTTGAAGTGAGTCCACCCATAGTGGATTTAGATGATTCTTGCTGGTAAGGTGTGGCTTAGATGATCTCAGTGTAGAAGGCAGGAAGGAACAGCTCTGTTTCCATGGTATGATGCTAATAAGCAGCTTGGTGGTGGTGGTGAAGGAAAGATGCCAAAGCTGTGGTTCTGGGTACAGACAGGTGTACTTTAAGCAATAAGAGGATTTTTGAAAACATGCAATACAAAGTAAAAGCCTGATTATATAGACTAAACACTTATTTGAAGATAAAATAATAGAATTGATACTATATGGTGGATATTCAAACTCATTTGACTCAGACTGGAGTTGAATTTGTGGTGCTGACAGTTTCTCTTCAGGAAGGGGAGACTCTTCCTGCTGAGGTGTCACAGGTAATGCAAAGGTGACAGCTCATTTTAGCTCCAAGGGCTCAGTACAAGACAAAGTTTGCAAATCTTCCAGTCTTCTGATATGCTAAGCACCGAACCACACATTCATGTGAAAGTATTAAACTTCCAGTTTGCAGTGATAACATAAAATTTTTGTATGACAATGTTTCTGCTATCTGTCCCTTCCATTTGCGGTAGCAGTGTGCATCTGGGGAATTGTGTGTGTTTGTTTTTATCTTGTTTTCTTACACATCCCCTTCCCTCTCCTTTCCCCTCTTCAGGAAACAAAGTTTGTGCAATTACACCGTCAGGCGTCCTCATTTTTCTTCTCCATGCAGCTTTTAAATCATTTGTCCAGTGTAAGCATTGTTGCTGTAGGGAGAAAGGTTCTGAAAATTATCTAGCAAGTAATTTTCACAAAAATCCAAGGAAGATGAAGAAGAGTGACATGTTTAGCTGTCCTTGTTTTGACAAACTAGTGCTCCTGTGAAAGGGAAGGACATACAGAAGAGAGTTGGTTTATTTTGTAGGAGGTGTCTGGGCAGCCACTTGGCATGTGTGGAGCCCTGGGACACTTGAAGCAATTCCTTTTGCTGGCTGTGAGTGCTGGGGTTACTGTGGTAGGTAGGGAAAGATCAACGGGGCTACGTACAGGGTGGTGTGAGACCAGGCTTCCCCTCCGTGTAAAAGAGGATCACTATTGGTGCACAAGCTCGTGGGCTGGTGTCTCAGGCTTGGTTGGTTTTGCATGTATTTATTTTTTGTTAAATGTCTTCTTTCTTGCTTAATCTTTAGAGATAGTATTACTGCAAGGTAGCTGTAAAACTGGTATATTTTAGTAGGAAAAATACTTCCTTGGAGAATTCCGAATAGGAATAGTTGCATTTTCAGGTGATTTTCAGTCAAGCACATTTTAATTTGTTTATAAAACACAAGTTTTTCACCTTCCTAGTTAATTTCACTAGTTATTTCACTTGTCTAAGCACATACTTCTTGCTCAACTCCAGAAGTTTAATGTTAATCAGAGCCTCAGCTGTAAACCCCAAGCCAATTATATTTGATACAAGCACTGAAACTCCAGATCAGCAAGAGTGTAGGACTTGCAGTTGATAGGCAGTTTACCGTTGTGTATTACATCTGCCACAGAGAATTCTAATTCACAGGGTAAAGGTTAATCAGTATAGTCAACCCACCCTAGTTCACTGCTTGGTTTGCTGTTTTCAGGTGGATGGGTGAAAAAAATGAGTATTCCTTCTGAAAAGCCCAGAATGCTCTTCTTTTCCCTCCTGCCCCCATCCCTAGCATTAACCATCCTGGATTATACTGTTAGATTTGCACCTGCTGTCCTGTTCAGAAGGTTGTGCATGGGTTATATAAGGGACAGAGCTGAAGGCACAGTAGTCAAAACGGCTGGAGCCTGAAATAAAATACAGATTCTCTTTCTAATTTTAGCCAAGAAGCTTTCTTGGGTCACATTGATCAGTTCTTTGCATTGTAATAAGTTTGTTCCTGTGCATAGTGTGAGTGTTTAACATCCAAACTCCAGCTTTGGAAGGCTGGAACGCCATGAAGGCCCATATTAGTAACGTGTGAAGTCACCTGTTAAGTGACACAATGAGTGATGTGCTGTGGAAGAGTTGCTGCTGAAAGATGAGCTTATGCTTATACCTAGAAAATCATACCATTTTTTCTGAAGTGGTAGTGTAAAGTATAAATGGCTAAAAGTTTAAGACTGATTTTTTTCTGATTTTGAAGTAAGAAATGTTGTGTAGCATGTATATGAAGTGTCTGTACTCCATACCACTCGTGCTCAGTAGCACAGACTCTAATTTCCTCGGTAAAATACCAGACAGAACAAATGTGCCCCTGAAGTCTTTGTAGTGAGATTGTATACCTCTAGCAGTGCAAGATGAGAGTTCTCAGTCTAATGCTGATCCTCTAGTGAGAAGAGTTGTTCTTTCAATTTGCAATTTAGGTGAAGTAGATAAAACACTGCTAATAGGTACTCACAGCTTTTATCCTCTCAATCCTCATGTGATGAGGTTGTCCAGGATGACAGGAAGACAAGAAACACGATTACCCAACTGAGCAGAAGCGGTGGCTTGAAAAGACACCTTGAAAAGACAGCTTGGGTTTTCCAAGGGCTCTGTTGGGAGGTCAAGCTGCCATGTTTGGCCAACTCTGCTATGCAGCTTGAGGACACTGCCCCTGATTCCACCTTTTTTTTCTCAGCAGAGTTCATGCCCTCCTAACTGCTGCCTGAAATGTTTGCCATGCAGTTATAGTGTCACTAGATTAGCTGTGGAGTCAGCTTTTATATGCTTCAAAGTGTCAGGTGTGAGGCTGTGACCACCATCTTCTACCAAGCAGCTGAATGGCAGGTTATAATGATCCTGGCTAAGTAATAAATTTGGCTAAGGAGATGTGTGTGATACAGTTATTTAACATACCTGTGTGTGACTTCCATTGTCAGCTGGATTTCCTTGAACCAGAGCGTTCTTTAACTCTCACAAAGTGTGCCTTGCTTTGCAGCCCTGGGTCCCAGTACAGGGCCAGTACAGAGAGCATACTGTTGACTTCAGCACTCTTCTCCCCTTCCAGCTGAGCCTGGAAAACCTTATCCAAAAGACCACAAACCACAGGGAAGTGGAAATGTGTGTGATGTAAGTGAGACATAACTTTAAAAAATACTGGCTAGCATCCTAAAACTTCCATCCCTTTCCCAGACCCTTCCTCCTGCTGCCTTTCAGCTGCAACTGCTTTGCATAGTCTTGCCATCCTCTGGGCTGCCTGTAAGCTCTGCTACCCTGAGTGCTGCAATGGGTTGAATTTGTAAAATCTATTAATCTGTTGGACTGAGCAAACCTGGAATTGTGCACTCAGAGTGTGTTGGAAAGAACCTGGCACTTTTGAAGTGCAGTGCTTGGCTAGCATGGTTTTTCTGCCTTGTATGGCCTGAGGAGTTGGCAAAATCTTTGAGAGGATAAGAAGTTCTGCTGGAAATCACCATTTTCTGACTTATTTTAACAGTCTTTTAAACAAAAGTTTCAGTGTCTCTTTTTGCAGACTCTGGAGATATCTTTTTAATGTGCTGCTTAACAAAAAAGAAGAAAAAATGTCATGCAAAACAGCCCAACAGTTTCTTTTGCATGACAGTAAAAAACATCAAACCCAAGAACAGAACATTAAGTAGGTGATATTTTTGTTACAGCTGGGCTGTCAAAACTGGGAGAACTGTCTGTTTGCAGAGGAGGAGCACAGATCTGTGGGATTACTTCTACCATCCAAGAGAAGGAGAGGTCCATGTTGTGGATGTACTACTGATTGCATTTTATTTATATTTTCATTTGGAGCTCAGCAGTCAGTCCCTGAGGAAAGGGCGATGTCAGTAGCTGTATTCCTCCCTTTGCTGTGCCCACTTGCTGTTTCTAATAATAATTCTTTCTTCTGTCTGTAATGCTGCTGCATTACAACACAGTCTTTAGTGCAGGGAAGACCTCCTCCTCTCCTGAGCTGCTCATGATAGTGGTTTTTTCTTTGTATAGCTCCAAATATCACCCCCTCTGGAGCATGATAAGCCAAAACCAGTGCACGAGAGAACTAATTTTATTTTACTTCCTTGTCAGCTGGAAAAGCTAGCTTCATCTAGCATTTAACAGCTCCTATGTTCTTTTTCCATCTTTTCATCATATCCAAGCAAGTGCTGTGGCTGAGTGAAACCAGGGTTTAAATTGCAGCAGTGGCTGTCTCATGTCTGTAACTGAAATGCTTCTTTGAATTTGAGATCTGTAGAAAAACAATTGCCTTCTGGCAGCTTTTCTAAAGATATCTTACAGAGGGAAATTGTCATGCTCATTACTACTCCACTTAATTCTTCACTGCTTTTATTTTTTTTTTCTTGGTTGAGCTCCTTATTTGTTTTCCTGATTATTTTTTTCCTGGAAGGAGGATTCTTTTTGACTATGATGTGATTCAGTCTGAATATCTTTATAATGTGTTTTCTGTATGCTGTTATTATAAAATCATCTTGAAGATGTGTAATGACTAAGAAACCAGTCCATTCTGAGCACAACTCACATGTACTTTTAAAGTGTAACCTTTAAAGCTTTTCAATAGGACTTCCCACTATACTGTGTACATGAAGTACTTCTAAGTGCAATATGTGGCAGAGCCCAGAACAAGCCTTTAATTATCCTGCAAGACAGTGAAACTTGATCTCATCCTTTGTCACTGGCCAAAGTTGATTATTTGCAGCATACTCATTCTGTCATCCCAGAGGTGTTGTCTGTTGCTTCTATTCTGTTCCACAGGCAATTGTGCTCACATCTTTAGGTCATTAAGAACAGAGAGAGTTTCATAATTGTGTGGGTAACTAAGCTTTCATTTCATTCTACTTTTAACAGAGATGTAGCTTTTTTATAATAAAAATAACCCAAAACCAGAGAGGGCACACTGAGGCTTCTCTGTTTACTTTACTGTGTACTAATGGAATAGATTTTTGTAAGCACCAGAGTCTTCTCTATTTGTTCTGATGTCTTAGATCAAGTGTCTTCTGGTTACTTGTCTCCCTGTAAAAGCCTCAGCAGAAAATGAAATGAATTTTTGCATCTGTCTTACTGTTTCAGTGCTTAAGGTTGAGTGAGAGGAGTACCACCAAAATGTTCAGCAACAGAGAAGGTAGACTAAGCGTGTCTGGAAGCTGGCAGATAGAATTTTTACAGACCATGGTAAGGGCAGAGTTTCTCAGAGAGAGTTCTGTTCATAGCCCTTTTTAGAATAAGCATTAAAAGTGTATTGCAAAGCATGCTGATACAAGAATGCATTAAGGGTTTTATTCCAGATCTAACATGCAAGTCTTTCCTTTGTACAGTATGAAATCGATAATGACAGTCCAGATTGGAACCAGGTAGAATGCATATTTGGAATGCTGAATGGTAGGGATGCTTTTGTGGCAGCAACTATCTAATGAGGTGCTTTGGGGTTGTTTTTTTTTAGTTTATTACTATTACAGCCTTTCACTCTTTTTTGTACCAATTGGGATTCTTCTCTGGACATAAGTTAGTCACTAAGACATCTTCATTTCCTCTCTTTCAAAAAGTAAATCCATGGCTATCCTAGTACGTGTGCTCCTTTTATATGCTCCCTCATGTAAGTCTCTGCCTTTTAGTCTTCACTCCAGCTGTATAATACCACATTTTAGCCTAAACTTAGGCTACTGGTTGCCTTAATACCATCTGTGTGGCTTGATTGCAACAATGTTTGTTTCATTTCTGGACCTGTGAATACTGAATGTCCCAGTGGCGTGTCTCCAGGGTATGCTAATTTTTCAGGTCTCTGTGCAGTGTGGTTAAATGTGGTTGGTTTCCTAGGTTCCTTTATCAGCAGTCTCTGATAAGAAGCTGGGTTATTCCCTCTGCATTTGACAGTTTCGTTCCATGAGCAGAAAAGGTGGTTTTGCCTGTGCTACAGTAATAGGTCCAAACCCATGTGGCTGAGAGCCAAAGCTGACCACACAGAGTAACTCCAGTGTTTGATATTCAGGAAAAAAATACTTCTCTCAGCTCTAACTTTCCACAAACTACTATTGTGCTAACTACTTAGAAACTGGCTGGGCTTGGGGTAGGCTTTCAAAATGCACCTTAATTGTCTATAACCTCAAAGAGTTTTGATTTTTTTTTTTATCCTCCTTTCTCTGCAAAAAGTGTTTCTCCTGCTTTCTGATAACTTTAAGATAGGCAGGCAGTGAATTTTCTAGCGTATCTTTAATTGATTGCAATAGATGGCCCTCTTCACAGTGGGTCTGGTGGACTACCTCTAGGTGAGAGCTGTGGTTGGTTTTCCTTGGCTGCACCAGGGCTCACACAGTTGGCCAGTGTCAGTGGCGGTTGGGGTAGCTGGATGATGGAACTTAAGGGTAGTGTCAAATAAAATAGACTTTACCATTAAATTAAAAGAATGATACACAGACTGTATGAAACATACTTTGCCATTTAAGCAAGCTCCTCAATTTTTTGACCATGTGTCTGAAGCTGCTCTGGAGTGCCTGGTCTACCACAGTGGAGCGCTGCAGAACCCAAGGGCTTCGCCGCAGGACTGAGGTCAACCCTTGCTGCGGAGCACATAGCACCTGGGGTATTGTCCCTCCTCCTGAAATTCCTGAATCACCACCTGCCTGCTTCTAACATCTGGCTTTTAGCTCTCACTGTTCACTTCGATTTCGTATGTTGGTGCTTTAAGTACTTGGTGTTGTTTGTTTCATGATGTGTGAATGTAAATGTTCAGAGATTCCAAACACAGGCTGGTGCTTGCACTATTCATGTCCTGCTCGCTAGGCTCATGCCAACAGATTCTGGCATCTGGTTGGTATGTTACGAACTCTCTTATGCTGTCTGACACCCATCTTGCAGTTACCTGGCAATACATAGATGATTCCTACCTTCTTCTAGAGCTCTTCAACACAAGCAGTTTGTGTGATGCACTCCATGTCCTTGCACTAGTGCTCTAGTGCACTGTCATGTGGGTATGTGAAAGAGAAGTGAACGTGCGCTGAATCTTCTCTAAATTAGGAAATCCAGAAACTGCTTGGTTGGCAGGTTGTGCTCACTAACTTATCCCCAAAAGCTGGGGGAAACTGCCAATTTCTTCTGCATGTGGTAGGCATTCAAGTGTTCATTCAGGGAAGTATTTCTAAAGTCTGTTGGGTTATTGTGAAAATTTTTCATGTCTATTGATGAAAGATACTTCTGGCTGCTTTCCAGTGACTGTAAGCAGTTAGCTTTTGGCTTTCCTGGCTTGAATTGGGATTTGTAGGTAATTTTTTTGTGCAAATAGCGTCCAAACAGAGCTTCTGCACAAATGGAAACTTGTTGCTTAACAGAAGTACTTGCCAGAACTAGAAGAGAAGTTGCCGAAAGTCAAAGTTCTGCATTTGCCCAGTTAGAGGTGTGCTTACCTTGCCCTAAAATTCTTAGAGAGCACAGAAGAGCTAAAGACCTGGCAGCCATTTTCAGAGGAGCATCTTTTGTTGCTGCTGCTCAGAAATCTGTAGCTTGTGTTTGGATGATCAAAAGGATAATTGTATATTTATATATGCTTCAAGTAAGATTTTAAAAGCTATTCTGCCTTACTCAATACTAGGATTATTTACTCTATATCTTAGGTTTTTATTCAAGTGATTACTGTGCAGTATGACATTTTGCTCACATGAACAGTAAAAATAAATCTGCAGGTATAATTGTGGACAGTGCAAGACATGGAATTAACCATCCATGAGGAAGTAGGATATTTTTTAGCGTTCTGTCTAAAATTGCTATGTTTTAGCAGCAGAAACTAGTGAGCTACAGTTTTTAGCAGTTACAGAAGAAAATAAAATGTAAACAGAACTGAGGCTAGTCTCTCTAAATACAGCTGCAGAATAAACACCTCTGCAGAAAGGCAAATTTAGAGAGGATTTCTTTGTCCAAGTATGATTTGTGTTACAGTCCTTTTGTTGGCAGTTGTGCTTGTGAATACAATCCACAGAGTTATTTTATTTTGTGACTCTTGTGCTACTTTTAATTTTGCTCTTTTAACTAGTGCATTGTGCAGTAATTAGTCCCATGCTTTGATTCTCAGATGTTATTTTTAATGAGTCTTGAGAAGAGTAACCTGTGGGAGAACTGCATGCTCTTTGTTTCCATCCCCATGGTACTGTACGTGCACCTAATTGGGATGAGTTGATAGCAGCCCTCAATTTTTAAGTAATGTGGCTATTTTCTTCTTCATAGGACTGAGTTTACCCTAAAAGAAATCATGTCATCAGGAGGAGCTGAAGATGATATTCCTCAAGCAGAGAGGAAAACTGTGACAGACTTTTGCTACTTATTGGATAAATCTAAACAGCTATTCAATGGCTTAAGGTTAGTGCATTTTTGACAGTATTCCTCCAGAAAAGCATTGGAATATACACTCTACTGTATGAGTGATGCTGAAGTCATTTCTACAATGAACATTTCAAACTCAAACCTACTAAGCTGGTTTGGGAAAGAACAATGTACAACTATGTATGGGTAGTTTTGGACCAGTTATGTAAGAATATCTGTAGGAGTAGAGGTTCACACATTTCTTCTGAGATACCAGGGAAGGAAATCATAGAATCATATGTGAGAAACGTGAGCTAAGCATCTAGGTCATGTCTGTTAACAGTAAACTAGAAGTTGGAAATTCCATAGAATTTGTACTGAAATTGGTATATGAAGTACACAATTACTTCATATCTGTTACTTCATACTTCAAAGACCTGAGAGTCCTGTTGGACAACAGGATGACCGGCCATGAGCCAGCAATGTATCCTTGTGGCCAAGAAGGCCAATGGCATCCTGGGGTGCATCAAGAATAGTGTGGCCAGCAGGTCGAGGGAGGTTCTTCTCCACCTGTACTCTGCCCTAGTGAGGCCTCATCTGGAGTAGTGTGTCCAGTTCTGGTCTCCCCTGTTCAAGAAGGACAGGGAACTCATGGAGAGGGTACAGGAAAGGGCTATGAAAATGTTTGGGGGACTAGAACATCTCTCTTATCAGGAAAAGCTGAGAGAGCTGGAGCTGCTTAGCCTAGAGAAGAGGAGACTGAGGGAGGAGCTTATCAATGCTTATAAATACTTAATGGGTGGGTGTCAGGAGGATGGGGCCAGGCTTTTTTTTTAGTGGTACCCAGTGTCAGGACAAGAGGTAACAGGCACAAACTGGAATGTAGGAAGTTTCATCTAAACATAAGGAGGATCTTTACTTTGAGAGTGGTGGAGCACTGGAACAGGCTGCCTAGGGAGGTGGTGGAGTCTGTCTCTGGAGGCATTCCAGACCTACCTGGACACCATCCTCTGCAACCTGCTCTAGGAGAACCTGCTGTGACGGGGGGTTGGACTAGATATCTCCAGAGGTCCCTTCTATCCCCTAACATTCTGTGATTCTGTGATGAAGGACTAGGTGTGGCTGTATACACTCAACAGCATGCAAGTCCAAAAACCCATAGAAAAAAAAGAAGGAATGAGAAGGATTGGCCAAGGTGGGAAGAAATGAGAGGAGGGAATATTTGGGAAGAAGAAATTTAGGAAGTAACGCACAGAAACTTCCAAACCATAGCCTGCATGTGTCTGATGAACCAAATGCATAATCTGAACTGTAGAGAAAGGTAAAATCTGCATTTACCTACAAAACATCTGCAATAGCACCTAGAACATCTAGCTGTTTTGTCATCACCAGTAAGAAGGAAAATAAGAGTAAGGGAAATTAAAGTAAAACAGTTCATGTTTGGACGTTGATAGAGGCATCTTGTTTATTTCAATATATGCTGAGTTAAAGGTAGAAGATCTGTTCTATTGCTGAGCTTTTTTGTAGAGTCTCTTAGGCAACATGAGTTTTAGTTCATGTCTTCTGGCTGTTCAGCCTCTTACTGGTCTCTGAGTAACACTGTATGTTTGGGCCCATATAGCTTGCTGTTATTCAAACACAGATGGTTAGCAAAGATGTTTTCAATTCCTGCCCCCACTCACCCCCTGCTATTGATAATCCTTTCATGTGCTTTAGAAGTTGATTACTAAATCCAAAACAAATAGCTTGTGCTCCAAAATCTGAATGGGAAATGGACAGTAGAGACAAAGAGTTCTTGGTAACTGCCTTTGACACCCTATGAAAGAGAGTCTAAAGTTGAGATCTTGAGGCCACAATCTCCAGGACCACATATGTCCTTATGTCAGCTTTCTGATATAACTTACTTGAAATTTGGCCTGAGTCATGGAAGAATGCAGATTAATACAGTTCACTTCTGGATGTGTGATGCTCAAGCTCAGCTCACAGAGATGGCAGAGAACCTACAGTCCTTCTGTCTTTTCCTCTGGGCAGGGAAGAAGGTAGGACATGGATCAGATTTCCTCAGGAGAGATGTAGTTTCTGTGTATATCTGTGGTATGTTGCCAGAAAGTAAACCTTCTTACCCAGACAGGTGAAAAGAAAATGAGAAATACCCTGGGGTGAAACTTGGGCAATAAAAATAGAGAGATGGGTGTCAGCAGCAGTCTCTGCTGTGTGAAAATAAGAGCATACCAGAATGGGAGCCTGCCTCTGTCCTTGCTGTAACTTGACACAATTAATGTAGTTGCGTCTTGCACCAAACTTGACCACTGTTTCACCTATAAGGCCTGTGATTCCTATGGACATAATGATGGATAAACCATCACTATGATTTTCGAGTGTCTCCTCTGTTAGTGCTTGTTCCCTTATGGGAAGTTCACCTGGGAATTACTTGGCAAGTATCCTAATTCTCAGTCCATTTGCTTGCTTTTTCCTCTAGCATAATAAATGCATTTGATGCATGTTTGCCGCCTTCTGTTTTAAAGATGATGATGGACTTTGCTGCTGTATTTTATGCCATTCTCTTGTCTCTGTCAGGGAAAAGAAGTGATGGGGGAGGGAGGAGAGCAATGATTTCCTTCCTGAAACCTCCTCTGGGCACTTCAGTTACAGGGATCTGAGCCTATAGCTGTGTTGGCAGCTGCTTAGCTGTTGCTGCTGCCAAAAATGCAAAGGGCTTAGCCTGCCACGTCTTTGTTTCAGTAGCATTTCCTTCCTCTCTTCCCAATACAGATGCCAAATACAGCATTTGAGGAAAACATACCATGATCTGCCAAGGTTGCTGCTCCAAAGTATTCTTCATGCTTGCATTACCACTGATACCATCCTTTTGTGGCCATGCCTGCTAGAATAACTCAGAAGGGAAGTTGTCTTTCTAGTGTCTGTAGTCACTTTGTGAACACCCTAAGCTATAAGTTAGAAAAATTGTTAATGAAGTGTGTTCCAATTGCTGTCTTCTCTCCTGTTCTTCACTCCCACTTGCTTTTTTTCTTTGAAAAAAGCTGGAAAGAGGGAGCCTGTTAGGAAGCAGTTTTTCATGGTGTACTGTGGCTTGTTAAAATTTTCTTTTTAATGTTAAAAAGCACTTAAATGTGTTCAGCATCACAGAGGAGCTTGAAACTTTAAGAAGTGAAAAGACTTCCCATATGCATCATACTTTTCCAGATTGTAAGGTCTTGTTGCTCATGCTTCAGGCTGCAGGAATCACCACTGCTTGTCCTTTCATGGGAAGAGATCACAGTGCTTAACCATTTATTTTGTAGACTTCTAGTAAGATGCAAGTTGAACCTCTTAGTTTTATTCCATGTTGCTGATTTAGAAACAACAAACCCCTGTTAACTTTAGGTAATGCTGCAGGCTGTACCTCTGTTATGCTGGGAGGGGACTGACTTCTCACACTGTTTTGCATCAGCGAGGCAAGTTACTGTGAGGGCTGCCGGTGTGCTTGCTGTCCTTGTGGGTTATTAGGGGCGATGGAGAAGCTACACCACAACACTGTTTTCCCACTGCTGCTTAGATTGTGGGAGTAGCAGTCTGTAATTACTACAAGCCTATGAACATAAAAGGAAATTGTCTTTTTTATCACCTGTCAAAGCTGTGAATGTATTTAAAGCTCTGACTGTTAAACTTGCAGTCATTGTAACCTGCTTTTTTTGAAGGGTTCTTTGGAGTCTCTAGGACTTTCTCAACATCCTTACATCTCTGGAAGTTGTCTGTGTGTGACAGCTTCCTCGTGGTTCTGGCCAAACAAACCTCAGCACCTTGAGTTGGTTTTCGGCCAGTGTTATCTGGCCTTTTCCAACAGCATGGCTGAAGTGAACTAATGACAGAAAATTAATTATGAGCATGTAAGCAGTGCTGATTTTTGCTGAGACTGTACAACAAGAATTGGGTAAAATTCTGAGCTATGTGGAGTTTATCTATCAGCCATTCTAGTGTGGGAAAGAAATCAGTCTTCTATGCCCAGTGTGAAAACCCCATCCTTTTAGAACATCTGAGTTTGTCTCTTCATAGTTAGTCTGGAATGTTTTTAAACCCAAGAAATTGGAAACAGTTTCCACTTGTTGCAGGCTGTTGTAATAAAGCGTGTCACTGTCTTCCTTGTCTGAATAGAACTGTCCTTAATCAGAATATCTCCATTCCCTCCTCTGCATCTGGATTCCTTCTTGCTGCCCTTTCCTCTGTCCTGTAAAAACTGATTCTCATCAGTAACAGCAAGAGGGAGTACTCCTGCCACTGCCTGTTCTGTACCCTGTGTCCTCAGCCAGGAACACTCCTGGTGAAAATCAAGGCAGTTGTCCTTTTCTG
Organism: Galbula dea; assembly: GCA_013399015.1. Taxonomy (NCBI): domain Eukaryota; kingdom Metazoa; phylum Chordata; class Aves; order Piciformes; family Galbulidae; genus Galbula; species Galbula dea. The sequence continues at coordinate 219,186 of VWZX01000322.1, read as the reverse complement.
TCTGTAGTGCTCTAGTATCCTTCTGCAGATATGGAAATAGCATAGGTCTTTTGCTCTCAAGTTGGGTGTGTAATTGTTTCTGGGTCATATATTCCCTGTCTCCTTCAGTGGGAGGAGTTGCATTAATAATCCACTCTGCGATCAACAGTTTCTCTAGTATTCTTTTGGGCTATTTCTCACAAAATATTGCAGATCCTCTGGAATGATTTGAAAAACCTGCACTAAATGTCCTCTTTTGCTTATGCATCCATTCTCTCACAGCAAAATTTCTTGCTACCTGGGGGCAACATCCATGATGTTCAGAACACAAACCAGTAAATGGATGACAGCAATGACAGCTCTTGTCTGCAAAAATCTGTGGTGAAACCGTGGTAATGTATTGTCATAAATGAAGTTTTATTATAGCCATATCAGAATACTATCAAAAGAACAAGTGCTACTGTCTGTTTCCATGGAGATCTTTCCTGTTCCCCGGGGAGCCGAGGAATCGCGTGGTATTGTGCAGCTATGCCAGCTGCAATTAGGCGAGCGCGCTGCTGGAGAGATATGCATGTGGACACCCAGCAGTGACCATGGACAAGCACGTGTCCACTGCACTAACTAACAGAGGCTCTTAACATGCCACTAATTGTCATACATTCAAAAGCAGTGCAGTGCAGTGAGTTGAACTGGCTTTTACAGGAATGCATAGGCTGCTACAGAGGAGGGTGCAGCATAAAGGGGTTGATAGAAGTGTGCAAGGGAAGGTGACAGGTGAGGAATACAGAGCTCACTGGCTTACTGATGAGGGATGTAGGCATCAGCAAGACCAGCATATAGTCTAACAGCTTATTTCTTAATTTGTGCACATACATACCTAGTCTTTGAGAGAAGAAGGGTCTGTTTTCTTATTTCCTTTTGTTAGACCTTTGCTCTAACCTCCTAAGCAACAAGCCCAGAAAGCCCAATTTATTACTGGTAGAGTTCCTGGAGCCAACTTGCTAGCTCATTGTTTAAGTTAGTGCCAGGGAACTTTAATTTTTATAAATATTTTCATATTGACCAATTTTAGTGTTGTTTTGTATTTGTATTGCTGTTTAATTTTTTTTAACATTGAAACTTATGGAAGTACTGATTCAACACTACCTCTTGCTGTATCAAAGCCTGTAATGTATCATGGGCATGTATTTGGACTGTTCCTTAACTTCTTTTGTTTAGCTAAAAAGTTTATGTCTATTACAACAGTAAAAAGTACTGAATCACTTGTTGCAGTAAATACTTTAAATTTGCATGTGTTTGTGTTGAGCTATATTTAGACGAAGATGTTGGTGCCCTAAAGTACATGTTCATACTCTGTTTACCCCTCACTACACTGAAATATGTTCCAAGATGTTGAGCAGCCAATTGCAAGTTTGAGGGGATTTTTTAGCTGTTTGGTTTTGGCTTTGTTTTTAAAATCCTGCCTGAATTCCTTGACATCTTCATAGAATAGCAGCAAGTAGTGCTGGAATGATTTTCCAGGCAGGTAAGAGTCATAGCTGATAGCGGATTCATTTTACATGTAGTAACTAAAGCTAGGTCCCTTCAAGCTGTGTGCAAGTACATTTGGCTGATGAGCAAAGGAATATTAATTTCCTTTTCTACCTAGGGTGCTGGTAAAGCAATTACAGTCAGCAGAAAAATGCCAGTACACTGCTCTGGAAACTGTAGTTTACTGCTTTGCTTGTCTTATTCCTCCAGAGGCTGTGGCATGGTTTCCAAAAGGTGGTGTTTCCCTCAGTCTGGACCTCCCAGGCCTGGAAGTGGAATATGCTGCTTTTGTGTGCTTGTCTGCTGTAAGACTGATGTGCTGGATGGTACATAAACCAGCACAGTGATTTCAGAGTGCGTTCTTTGAAGAAATCACTATTGAATCAAATGAAAGATTGTGCCGTCTTGGAAAAGCAGTTCCAGTTGCAGAGTTGTATACCTCCTCCAATTCAGCTTCAGTACAGATTTGTAGGCATCGTGTGCTCAGTGAAACTGAGGGGTTTTGATCTTCTCTGTTACATTTGTTCCAGGATTCAAGTAACTCCCAGGTGATAGCCTGTTAGAACTGCGAGCCCAAACTTTTAAAACTAAAATCCTTAGGACTACATCATAGTGGTGAGGTGGAGGTGAATGTATCGCAGCATGGAAATCGAGTGGAGGTATGAAAGCAGAACTGAACCGGGGTGACTAGCTAGCTTTATAGCACTGGAGGCTGATACGGAAAAGCCAGAAGGTCTCAGGTTCTGACATAACTCTTACATGAGTTAGGGGGTGGCAAATGTTGTGGTGATGGTGTAACCTGACCCAGTGAATGTTGTAAGCATCCGTGTGCTCGCTTAATCTGGTGGCATTTGGACAGCCGATTTAGGTATGATGTTACAGGGTCTGTTTCTGAAGCACACTGAGCAGCTTCATCCATTTAAAAAAGATTATTTCCTTAATGAGCAGCAAGAAATATTATCAGTCTAAATGAACTCATTTCCTTTAGGTTTTTCTGTTTGCTCTTGGGTAGGGTGGGAGGTTTTTTACTGTGATATTTTAAGAGTGCAATTTAGCTTTCTGTGCATATAACCATAAGATTGCTTCTGTTTTAGCAAGACAGTAAGAGGTTTTCAATCACCTTTTGAAGAAGGCATGTAGGAACACAATAATTTCCTATTTGATTTCCTTTTTGTATGGAACCTATATCTTGTGTATGGAACCTGCAGGGGTCAGGGAGTTAAGAGACATTGGCTCTTTGTGTCCCCAAACAGTCATTAAATGTTGGCAAGTACCCGGAAGATTTGCAAAATGCATGATTCACATGGATAAGTTCAATCCTTTTGCATTTGAAAAGTGACTAGATAATTCATCTGAAAGTAGGAAGCAATAATTAGGAGTTGGCTCTGAAGAATTTCTTCCCGAGGACATGCTTCTTTCTCCTATATATGCGTATGCAGTCTTTTCTTGTACATATGTTAAATGAGTATGCTGTCTGGCTTGTGGCAAGTTTGTAGGGATACTATGGTCAGATCTTGATATATGTACTTCCTACAAGCTAAACAGAATTTCCTTGAAGATTCCACTAAGAACAGGTTTTTCACAATCTACAGGAATCATGTTTCTTCAAGTTCTGGATACAGGCAGAGTTCTAAAGCATTTCAGGGCAATTCTGACCAAGTTATTCTGACATTGACACAAATATGCTGTTGTCACGCTGCTGTTGTCAGTCTAGGCTGACTGGAATCTACTCCCTAACTCTCCTTGTCACTTGTCTGTTGCAGGGATTTACCTCAGTATGGGCAAAAGCAATGGCAATCCTATTTTGGGCGAACATTTGACGTTTACACCAAACTCTGGAAGTTTCAACAGCAGCATCGGTAAGAGGATGTTGTAGGCAGATGTGTTCTGTGGAATTAAGTGCAACTTGAATCTCTGGTATGCCTAGGGCCCCAGTTAAGATTGAGATTTCACTGTGTTATTCAAGCATGAGGGGAAGAAATAGTCACTTCCTGTAGTGTTCACAGTCTAATGAATTAAAATGTGGCAGAGATTACAGTGTAACTTCTTTAACAAAACCTTTTGAATGTATGTTGCTTTCACATATTACCAAGGAGAAGCTGGGCTGATCAGGCTTCTGCAGAACAGAACCCATCTGGAATGGTGTGAAGCGTCTTGCTTCAGTGTGGGCTCTGATCTTTCACACCTTATATTTGGCTGCATAGTCTGAGTGTTCTCCTGGGAAGTTGTGACCTTTTGTTCTGTGTATTTTGTGCAACATACTTATGTCTAGCTCTCGCAGGTTTATGCAAGATAAGCGTTCCTTGTTCTGGTGTGTGCATGCAGTGCTGTTGGCTGTCAGGGACTGCTACTGGGAATGCCATACCAGCATTAAAAGCTGAGTTTGGCCCTGCAGTGGCTCTTTGTCTTGCCTGGTGTGGTGTTCTGAGAAACTCTGGAATGCCTTTTAATCTTTCTTTTATCTCTTGTGAAATAGACAAGTCTTGGACAATCGGTATGGCTTGAAGCGGTGGCAGATTGGGGAAATTGCTTCCAAGATTGGGCAGCTCTATTACCATTATTAGTAAGTAAGCACAGAAAAGGATTCAGTAGGGGAATGCAGTATTAGTGGGAGATCCATGCCAAACATCTGGACGCTTAGTTATGAGAAATCAACATATCATTTGAGGCAAGATGCCCATCTCTGACTGAGAAGGCCCTTGGGACTGCATGGGGATGCTGCAGGGGAAAGGCACCCATGAGCCCCATACCACATTGCACTCACATTGGTATTGCTTAAGCACTTAAATCCTACTTCAAAAGTGTCCCTATGTCTTCCATGTGTGCTGCATTTGACTCTCATGTAAAAGCATGATTTACAAGTTTGGTAGCTTAATGTTCCTTTAAACTTTTATATTAACCTGTCACCTGTACATCTGGGTACAAGATGGGCAGATTGGATTGTTATCCAGAATGGAATCCAAGCTCTGAAATCTGTTTTCCCATCAGGCACAAAGAATGAGAGTCTGGCTTCTATATCATGTTACTTGAGGAGGGAGTTTTGCCATTGATGCACAGGATGGTTGAGGGGGCAGGAAGGGAGGGTTTGGCATGGGTTTCCATCTGAAGCAGTGAGCTAATCTTGATTCTTCCTCTGCAGCTTGCGCACTTCAGAAACCAGCTATCTCAATGAAGCTTTCTCCTTCTATTCAGCCATTAGGCAGAGGTCATACTACTCACAAGTCAACAAAGAAGACAGGTATGTCTGAATGAATGCCCTTATTTTTTAAAGGAGTAGAGTAGTGTACAAAAGCAGCAAATAACTATACGCTGTAGGAGCATGGCTGGGATAAAATCAATGTTGTTGAAGGAAGTTTCTTTTAATCTTTCTGCCATGATTTAAAAACTTCACTATAAATAAGAACTTTGTTGTATGGCTGAAAGAATAGCCTATTATCTGGTCCTGACTAAAAAGCTATTGGCCCCAAAGCTTTGTAATTTTGAGTCCTGAACAGTGGCAGTGCTGGAACCTAGTATGCCGTGGCTGGAAGATCAGCTGTGCTGAAGTGAAGGAACCTACTTGATTCTAATCAGATTTTTCAAGGGACCATCAGTTAGTTCCACAGTACAACAGCCCTCTATAACTGGCCGGGACAAGGTCCAAGAGCTTCAGGAGGCATAACATCTTCCTTTTAAAACACTACACTGAGCAAGGTACACTCAAAAGAAGGGCTGTGTTGTGGCAGTGCCACAATGTACTGCCTGCCAAGAACATAGACAGATTTAAGTAAGAATAGGCGCAGAACTCGGTTTTGGAGCCTGATCTTCTATCCTATCCAATAAAACTGGGTTCCCCCATTAAAGTAAAATTAAAGAAGAAATGATCTGAAGTCATCATTAAGATAAATGCAGAAGGTTAGTTAGGAAGTTTCCTGCCAAGCATTTGGGAATCTCTGGACTTAAACTGATTGCGTGTCTCTGGTCTTGCTGATGTCTAAATGCACCTGTGTGCCACTAAAAGATGAAAGTTTCCACGCTCTGTTCTGATACGTTGATCCTATTATCTTCTCTCTTAAAAATCTCACCATTTCAGTCTGAGTGCTTGAGCTGTTACAGACAAGGTAGGATTGACCAAGCATGTTTCTAGATGCTGTCAGAAGATACTAGAAATGGATAAATAATTATAGGCTCTGCTGAATTACAGCTAAGTTGTCTCAAGTGGGTGAACTCTGAGCCAGCTTTGATTATCAAGTGGTGCAGTGGGGTCCATGATCTGTCAGGAGGTTTGAAGAGCCAGCAATTGTATATGACTCCCATGCTTAGTCTTGTGTCACAAGACTGCAGGGAAGGGGGAAATTGTGGCTTTCTTGGTGTATATTTTATGTCCCCGTATTCAATTCTAAATAAACCTCTAAGCAGCCAGGTAGCTATTGATTTTCACATGAATTCAGGTAGAACTCTCAATCTGTGAAGTGTTCAGCCTTGCTCTGGTGTTAAACTCCTCCTTTACCCGTGTTGCCTACCTGTGTTCTGTTTTAATCTCAGACTTGGCTGTGATGTTTTTGTTGTTATGTTTAGGCCTGAATTAGTGGTTAAGAAGCTGCGCTACTATGCAAGATTTATAGTGGTTTGTCTCTTGCTCAATAAAATGGATGTTGTAAAGGACCTTGTGAAGGTATGTTAAAATGAGGGTGAAGATGCTAAGGGGTGCGTGGTTACTGTTTTTTCAGGGGTCTAATCCTAATTAAGGAATCCATAATATAGTCTATTTCAGTTGAAATATCACTCATTAGATCTGTGTTATTGGCTGCTGCAGCAGCATAGCTTTTAATTGTTTTTCCTCATTTAATTGGTTGTGCTGTTGGATGCTACAGAAGGAAAGAACAACATAGCTAGAAAGATTCAGTATGATGCAAGTGTTTGACTGGAGAAAACCTTTACACATTTATGTAGTTACTTATGAATTAACTGTATTGTTTGATGTGTGTTTTTCATCTGAAAATGTGGGGATCATCTAATAACTCTTGAGTACATCTTCACTCTTGAGTGGGTTAAAGACATCAGTGGAATCTTCCCCTGCAAATCTTCTTGACACACTACTGCTTGGAAAGCCAGTGTCTCCTAGCTTGATGTTGAGCTTATTTTGCTTCCCTTCCAAACTGCTATTGCTCTGTCCCATGTCTAGAACACATCCTGAATACATTTTGCACCTTCCAGAGACTCATCAAAATTGAACCTTGCTAAATGATGTAGATATTACTGTGAAATTGGAGAGATTGGATCCGAGTATGCCTCTGCTGTGGGAGTAAAGCACTGAATGCTGATAAACACAAGTCTTTAGGTACAACAGATAGAGAACAGGCCAGTGTTGATCATTGCTTTTCTGGTATATCCGGCACCCAACATAGTGAATATTTTCTCTGAATCAGACATTTAATAATGACACTTTAAGCTCAAATGATTTGATAGCATTGTCTGAACACCAAGTAAAGATATTCCAAGAGCTGCAGCCTAGATAGGGAGGTGCCCTTTAACTAGCACAAAGCAACAGCACGCTTCGCTTTACAGCATATGTTTCCTAAACCCCTCCACAACCTTGCTGCAAGCAGCTTCTGGTGTAGACAGTTTTGTGTAGGTTGCATTACTGTCTTTGTGTCTAAGCTTCCTTGAACTCCTAGCTTAGCTTAGCAGCAGCTAAAAAAGCTATAATGTTCACTTTCTTCAGTGTATTTAAAGTTACTTGTAAGCTGAAATATGAGTCCTTGGTATCCATAGCTTATAGTAATAACCAATGACATAGCTGTATGTGGGTAGGATTGTTATACTTAACTCCACAGATTCTTTGCGTTTGGACCTACTTAAAAGACACTTTGCATTGCCAAAAGCCAGTGTTTGGCATTCTGTCTCCTGAAGAAACGCGTTTTGGCTGGCATGTTAGTCAGAAGTGTGCTGCATATGTTCTCAAGTAATATTTTTTTGTAAATTATTCCTAAAGGCCAGGATAGCTAACTAAATTGTTAAGGTACTGCCTGCCTGTTGAGATCTCGGTTTAAAAAGGGACTGTGTCTGTCTTGGAACTTTTTACATCAGGAGCTGTCAGATGAAATTGAAGACTACACTCATCGTTTTAATACTGAAGATCAGGTGGAGTGGAACCTTGTTCTTCAGGAAGTGGCAGCTTTTATTGAGGTGAGAATACTGTTCCCTTTTAGTTGCTGGTTTAAAAGTAAAGTTTGCTGACTGCTTCACCAAAGTGTTCCTGTGTCACCTACTCTGTGTGGTAAGCAGGTGTGCCACATTCAGGGAGAGTATTCCTGTCCAGTTTAATCACTGAAACGTGTTCACAGTAGTGTAACAGTGACAGCCATTGAGGTATCTGAAGAGTCAGACCTGGGCATGTAACATATTGAAGACAGATCACAAAGCTGAGATAACACTTGGTCACTTCACTGGTTTTGTTCTTCGTGTTCAGCCAATGGTGCAATTGAAAGCACAGTAGTTATCATGGTCGATATTTTGGAGAGGCTGCTAACTCCAATTCTGGTTTTGTGGAAGCCAATCCAATTTGCTAATGTTTTTATTGTATTTCAGAGTGTAATGGTCTATTACACTGGCAGCATATAAGCAGTATATAATGGGAAAAAAAGCGTAAGCGTGGCAGCTAACTGATAGGCTTTTAGCATAATTGTAATGGCACCAACTTCTAAAGTTTGTTAAAAGGAAAATACATTTAAATTTTTTTCTGTTAAATGAGACAGTGTTTTGCTTTCCTCCTTTTGTACAAGGTGTCACAGTGTAACACAAGTATTTATTTTAAATATTGCCAGAATGGATGGCAGCATAATAATTTGCTTATCTCCTTTGCAGTGTATTTCTGGGAAGGGCAGATGAACTAAAATAGTGCAGGGTTCTTTGATCCTGTAGGAATGTTTAGTTTATTCTGCGTGAATCTGGAAGGTTGTTGATGACATTTTGTTCCTCAGGTATAGAAAAGCTGAAGCAGAGTTTGTGACATTTGAAGTCTGTTTTTGCTGTACCCTCATGGGCTTGTACCATGTATTAGCTTGCAGTCTCCTAAGAGCTGCTGCTTTTCCAGGTGGTAATTGCTCTGTAGCCTGCATACAAATATATGTATGGTAAATTACTTAAGAAAATGTAGCACAGTTATTAAATCTTTACTGTAAGTGACAAGACCTTTTGGACATCTCTCTGACTACAAATCTATATGTTTTCTTGAATTCCTGATTTATTCTGGTTGCTTTTTTTAGGCAGACCCTGTCATGGTTTTAAATGATGACAACACCATTGTAATCACCTCTAACAGGCTTTCAGAAACGGGAGCTCCGCTGCTAGAGCAGGGAATGATAGTGGGACAACTTGCTCTTGCAGATGCACTGATTATTGGGAACTGCAACAACCAGGTAACAGAAATTCCAAATATATGGCTTTTTATCTTTGGAGTTCAGAGTCCTTCCCCAGTGACATCCCTTCTGATCATATAACAGAGATTCCAATAGAGGTGAACATTAAAATACTTTGCTCGTGATGTTTGCAGTGGCAGCAAGAAGGAAAGGCTTTCAGAAACAAGAGCTAAGAATGAAATGTTAAATATTAGACCTCTGGTACTGACCTCTTACTGCTTGTATTCATCATGTCTATTAAGTAGACAGAACTTGTTTTCCTATACTGGATTGCTCTTGACATTCAAGCGTGGGATGTGGGATGTGTCTACAAAAAGCTTTCCTTGCGCTTTCACTTGACATGCTCCAGCTTGTTGCAACCAAAGGTGCAACAGGAAGGGGTTTTCAGAAGACATTCAGGGTCTTGATTTTAGATGATTTAATAGTGAAGTTGTAGAGGCTTCATGATTCCTCTCTTAGCTCTTTTTTCAGGTAAACAAGGTAGTTGTAGCTGAACTACAGTTTTTGTGTCTTTCTCAGATTTTGTATAAACTCATAGTACATAAAGGTTTCAGTACTTTTTTTGTAAACAACCCAGAAAAGTGTGTAATTTGCAAAGTAGGGATCCAAACTGCAGTGAACTGGCCTGGGAGACAAGTAATAATAGACTTTGCCCTCTGTGAGCTCTTCTAAAAGTCATTCACAGGTCTTTAGAGATTCAAAGATGACACTGACAGATCCCTGAGAAACAGAAAATAGTCTGTCTGGTATGCAGTTGAATCTCTTACCTGGATAATTCCAAAGAAATTCTGTTTCATCTGTACCTAGCAGAATAAACTGTCTGACTCTTTTGCAGGTGAAGTTCAGTGAATTAACAATTGATATGTTCCGAATGCTACAAGCACTGGAAAGGGAACCAATGAATTTAGCATCACAAATGAACAAACCTGGGATGCAAGTAAGTTCCAGTTCAGTGACAAGCCTGGCAATGGATCTTAACTGGGGGGGTTTTTTTTGCATGTTTGTTTTGTTTGAAATGGTGTACTCTTTCAGTACTGTCACTGTGCAGAGCAGATTGGTAAACCTGGTGTAACAGTTACTAGACGTTAGTGAAGAAGAGTTCAGACCTGTGGAATATGATGCAAGTAATGGTTTATTTTGGTTTTGTTCCCCTTCTTCTCCCCTTTCTTTTTCCTTAGCAAACCTTCAATAGTGAAAAAATAGCAGAAATTAGTATTTAGGCATCATTTCACAAATGGTTTACATTGTCTAGCTGAGGTACTTCTGAAGAGGTGCAGTGCCTGTCCTTGTCCACATACACTCACCCCTTCCTTTGTTTTCACTCTACCACCATGTGGCCAGACTAGGTCATCAGCTTGCTAAGTTAGCTGGAACTTAACATCCCCTTCAGAAAAAGGAATAGAAAAAATATTGTTCTGGAGGCAAAAGGAAATATATAATTTTTCATTTCTTTTATTGAGATGAGGAATGAATTTTTTTCACTCTTTTCTTGGGTGGTGCTTTAGAGAGTAAGAAGAATTTGGGTAACATTTAAATGAGAGATAATATACGTTCTCATTCAAACACTGTGCATCTTGCTTTACTGTCTAGCAGGAAATGCAGCAGTGTGGGAAATATGTTGAAGATGAGCATTCTGATATAAATTTAGAGGGTTAAGAAGCTGCTTTGGCAATATACAGTTGTTGGGGTTTTTTGTATTGTTTTTTTTCTTAACAGGAGTCAACAGAGAAACCAGCCAGGAGGGAAAACCCCCATAAATATCTGCTTTACAAACCAACCTTTAGCCAGCTATATACATTTTTAGCAGCATCATTTAAGGTTTGTGAAATTGGTTAATTTTATTTGTAATAGAGAAATATCTATTATATAGGAAATACTTCTTGCGATAAGAGATCTGGAGAACAGAAAAATCTTAAGAGTATTCTTCTACTTCATGTTGTCCCAAACACAATCCAAAATCAGAGGAGTCAAGAAACTATTGCTCTTAAGCACTGTATACCTGATAGGCCTTCAGTTCTGTGTCCCATTTGAATTATATCTCTTCTCCACATGCTATATTTTTATCTGCCTGTCTTATTTTGTTACCCACTGCTCCCTTCCATGTAAGTAATCTATACATCTGTAGACTTTTTTAAAGTACTGTTGCTGTTCTTATTTTAATAAAGTTGCTGCGCTCATTAGGCTTAATTATGACTGTATAAGTCAGCAGCATGGGGTTTAGTAGTAAAAACACCACATGAATCCTAGAAAGAAACAAGTTTCAGTTCATTTGAAGAAACAACTGTAAAACAACAGCTGGTGAGGTGAAGGAAGTGCATCCTTACTACTGAGAATTTTGGGTACCTGCATGCTCTGCCTTTTGCAGAAATTAAGAGCAGGTCTATACAGAAACCTGGATGTCTTGTGCTTGTTGTCCAGCTGAGAAGGGTCCAGGGGAAGAGGCAGATGTTGCAGACTCTGGGGTATTTGGAAACAAAGAACTTCCTCTCAAATCCTGAATTGTTTGGGAATTAGGGTCTGCGTGGATTTTGGCAGCATTTGGTTTCCACAGCTTGGAAAGCCTCAAATCTGGCTAGAGAGTTAGGGAGTCTGTATGGAAGCAGATGCTTTTTTAGTGCTGCTTGAACCTCCAATGTCAGCCTACATGTCTGTGTACTTACCTATCTGAAGGGGTGTATGTGATGGGGAAGGGTCTATACATATACAGAGTGAGGGGAAGTCAGAAGGAAGAGTAGCACAATCTTAAATGACAATGTTTTTATGAAAGTGGTGGTTGAGTATTAAAATAAACTTAGAGTTTTCTTCCCTTGCTGCTCTTCTCTTTTGTTTGAATTCCAGGAGCTGCCTGCAAACAGTGTGCTGCTGATTTACTTGTCTGCCACGGGCGTGTTTCCATCAGGTCGTTCGGATAGTGAAGGTACAATAAAGGAATGCTCCCTGTCATGAACAGGGCTTGAATTCTCTTTATGTTCCAGGACAAGTGACCAAGAAAGATGTCACAAAGCTCCTTTTAAAAGACAAGTCAATTTTATTCTCCTGTCTACTTAGTAAGATAGCCTTTTTTTTTATCACAAACAATAGTTAATTCCCTGTGTTTTAATTAGTGTGCATTAACCTGAAACCTTTTCAAAGGACAGCCAGGTTTTGATGCATCTGAAGTATTAAAAGCTTCACCAGTTTTGAAGACCACATGGTTCAGTTGATGCATCAGTGCAAAGTTAATAAAAAGGCTAAATGGCACTTTGTGATTCTTTCTAACCTCCAGTACTACAAGAACATATGGTCAGGAGATGGGTGGTAAAAGGGCTGAAGCGTCTGCAGGGACTATTCTATTTGCACGCTTGTTAACCTGACAATTCAAGCCCTTCTCATGATTTTTGACAATTCCCCTCACCTCATCCTCCTGTTCTTTGCAATCTAGCAGAATATTTGGATGCAGCTGCAATCTGAAAGCTGAAAAATGCTTGGCTGAAGTAAACACAGTCAAAAGATCTATTTATACAATTTAAGAAAAAGAAAAAGTTTATAACATCCTAAATATTGTACACACTTCATTTGTTTGAGACTTGCATTCCTTTATAAGATGCATGCCTTGTCCATCCTTGTGCATGATTTATAGAGCTCTCCAAATGTTAAAGGAAAAAAAATCCCTGTCAGCATTGGGTTGTGGCAGTGATTTTTTTGGTTGTTTTTAATGCTTTTAACATTTGACTCTTTGCTGCAACTTGGTGATAGTTTCTAACTAAACTGTGTTTTTTGAGAGCCTGTGATATGTCTGCTTCGCTGCATGTATTGTTTCAGCCTAATACCTATCTGCAGAGGCATCCAGGCACTGTCACCTGAAAAGCTGCATAGTCAGACTTCAATTTTCATTAAATGGTTCCCATTACCACTGCATTCTTTTAATAAGGTAGTGTAGTCTGCACAGACCCAAAAGTTCTACCTTATTAAATGGGAGAGCAGCTGCAAGTTGCACTGTTTATCACCTGTAAGCCATTTGCTTGACAGATCATAGGATACATTTTTAGCAGCATTGAATTAGTGTATGCTCTGTTCCTAATACTGTATTGCCAAAGCTTCCCTTAAAATGGAAAGGTGTCTTGCAAATCCAAACCAAATACAGTGGCCAAATATGGGTCAACCAACTCTGCAAATGTGTAACAGTATAAGGAAATCTTAATACTTTATTTTACTGATGTTACTGACATTTCATACCCATATCAGTGACAGAAATACTTCCTGGTATCTCTAGCACACTGGATTTGATTTGATGTTTTTTATAGCTATTACTTCCATTGCTCTTCATCAGACAATTAGGTGGGTAGCATGGATATGAAAACTTGGCAGAATATTTCTTTAGCTGACCACTGAAACACACATCCAGTTCGTGTGCACGTAAAAATTGTGAATTCTCTGTTTGAAATCTGTAAAAAGAAACCCTTGCTGCAGATCTGAAATCTGGCCACAACTGTTCTGTCCTTTCTAAGGGTATTGAAAGCATATTCATTCTCTGAGCTCTCTGTTCTCCCCTTTGGAGTGTAATAACTGCAGATGCTAGTATTATATCTATTTGGAGAGGTTTTGATTGATTTAGCCTTACTTTTTGATCAAACTGAGTCTAGAATATGCTAGCTCTTGTAGTAACTATGCTAAGGTATTGGTTTTCTTGTATGAAATGTTTAATAATGAGTTTTTATCTTCTTGCTATTTAGTGTAACAAGAGCCAGTATTTAGATCTTTTGTATTGTTTATGGATAAATAGTGAATAAATAATTAGAAGTTATGAAATTGCATCACTTCTATTTGATAGATGCTGAAACTACTAAAAATGCATAAAATTAAATATGTAGTTAGTAAAGTATCCATATTCCTCCATCCTCTCCTTACAACTGTGGTAGTTCAGATTCACTTAGTTTTCTGGGATCTGTGGTTGCTTCCTCCCTTTCCTACAGTTGTGAAATCTGCAACAGAGGTGAGTTGCCTCTGCTAACCTTGACTCTGTTTTTGCCATGTGTAGGTCCTTATGACTTTGGGGGTGTCCTGACAAACAGTAACCGGGACATTATAAATGGGGATGCTATCCACAAGAGAAACCAGTCCTACAAGGAGATGCACTGGTAAGTTTCTTCAGGGTGACAACTGCAAATGCAGAAGAATTTGTCAATAATGGAGAAAAAAGCATTGAAACCTCTCAAACTTTTCAGTGCAGGACATCATAACGTAGATTGGCTTGTAGTGGAACAATTTGAAGTGAATATGGAACTCTAAACGATGATTTAAACAGTTAAAAAGAATTCATGTAACAATGTAAATTATTACTGGAAACTTCAAATTAACAGTAGATGACTTCTCAAGAAGATATATAGCTCTTGTTAGGAAAGAACTAACAAGAATTACAATAGCCTATTATAGATAATGCCAAATGAGTTTTGCTCTCTGAGGACAACTGTGAGGACTGGGGCATGGGGAGTCTGTTTGCTTTTTATCTGGACAGAGACAGCTGTGTGTCTGAGAAACTTGTGCTTTGCAGCAATTCTAGTGCTCTGTGAAGCATCCCTTTCTCATTGCAGTCTTCACCCTGGAGATCTCTACCCTTTCACAAGAAAGCCTCTGTTTATCGTTGTAGACTCTTCAAACAGCGTGGCCTATAAGGTAAGGCTCTTGAAGGTAGCTCCTCGTCTGATAGGATACAGTGTCAACCCCTAGTTAGCTTACACTTTTAACAGGCTATTTTTTTAAACAGTTTGTATTCAGTCTTTCTTTTCTTTTGAGGTTGTGCATGCTAGTCAGGATCTGATCCTATGAATAGGAACAAGAAGGAGAAGCACATGAACAGCCGCTCATTGGAAAGTAATAAATCCTCCTGGAGGGAAAAAAGGTTCAAGATTTCCAAGGTCTCTGGTGGGAGGTTTATTTTTGTTATATACCATAGATGAATCTCGGTGAGTGTGCATGGGGGAGGGAGAAAACTAATCTGCTTTTTTTTTTTCCAGTCATCCAACACTCAGTTGCTTTTAAGCAACAGAAAGGAGTCAAAGCATTGAACCTGATCTTATAAAACACGGGGTGTCTGTGTCTGAAAAGTATCTGAACCAAGGAAATAACAAGACTCAAATTAGCATCCAGTGTTACTGTAGAGTGCTATATGCTCGGACAATGAGCCTCCTTCCTAGGGTGCTATGGACTTACAGTAGAATTGCTCCATGCCAAACCACCTTGGGGAATCTGCAATTCGGGTAATACAGAAGCAGGCATTTTCAATCACAGTTGCTAGTTGAATCTGGTAGCATTACGACCTCTATTTCGTTCATGAATGGGATGTTAAGAATGTGCTGTTTCTGGGGAAAGTGCCACTTCCTTATGTCTTTCTTTTTATAGCTCCATTATGTGCAGTGAGGAAAGTGACTGTTCACAGCTGCATTTCAGAGGAGGAATAGGGACGTCTAGTGGCCGGATGAACTTGTTCCTTGTTTGGTATCCATAGTCTGTGTCATTTGTTTTGAAGGCTTTTGTTGGCCAGGGAGAGGAACTAAATCAGTGATGAGTAGGATTCAGAACAATTCTGTGTTGAGCCAGGGAACTTTTACCTAACAGCCTGAATAATGATCTGGCCTCTCTAGAGGGTTTTTGCTTTAGATTGTAATGCATTTTTAAGGGCTTTTTAAATACCACTGCATTTAACTTCACCACACTAGATTTCAGTGCAGATCTGCTTTTTATTAAATTCCCTTCCTCATTTAAAGGGAGGGAAACACAATTAGAATTATTTACTTGTCTTTGTGAGAAAATGAGGATTTGCTAGGGGTTTATTTTCTTCTGCTCTTTTCTGACATTCATTCCCGTATAACAACAAGGGGGTTGGTTTTGTTTCATGGGGAAAAGTGTGGCTTGGGTTTGGTTTTTTTGTTTTGTTTTGGGTTGGGTTTTTTTATCCTCTGCCTCTCTAGTAGAATTGTTGAAAGATGTCGAGTGAATCAGCTCTGTAAGAGTAAGGAATTCCTGGTGATCCATAACTCAAATCCCACTAGGGACATACCAGGGTTCTGTAGACTGCTTAGAGCAAAGGGTCTTTTTGAGGTGATGGATTCCCACATGTAGATTTATAGCTCTTGTAAGAATAACTGTCAAAACTGTTTACAGTAGAGTTTGCTCTTTCTATTACATTTAAATTTGATAATAGTTTTCTTTAGATTTTGTGGGCACACAGTAAGCAAAAAGTGTAACCTCCATCACCAGAATATACTGATAGTGCTGTCCTGTAACTATCCTTTGAGTGTGTTGTGAGATGCTTTGTAGATTCAAGCACTGGCACAAAGAGGTCCTATGCAACAGTGTGAGCAGTTGAAGTCAGCGTACTGACTTTTTCCATGTGGATGCTCTGATCTTTTCTGATAGGACAGTAGCTATCCTGACATTTAAATGTCACTGCTACCAATACTGGCAGTAACAGAAACTGCTCACACATCTTTTTCTACAGCCCATTTCTGCTCTCCTGCATGCATTCTCCTCTCCCTCTCTCTGGAGGGCTTAAATGGTGATGACTGAAAGTAAGTCCTGCCAGGAAATGACTTGTCAGTTTGTCAAATCAGCAGCACTTGAGCATCTTCCTCCCCTGTACATTTAGCTGAAAGTGGAAGATAACTGGAAATCGAGCACATCTACAGAAAGCCATGGATGTTTTTTTAACACTTCCATTTAAATATAGATGGCTGCGTACTTGAAGATTACTGCTGTGCATGGAGATGAACCAGTATTTTTAAATCAATCCTTGTAGCTGCAGTTGTCTTAAGACTATGGTCAAATGCAAAGTCTTAAGAGAATGAAACCAAAACAGAAACTTCAGCCAGTAAGAATGCAGGGCCTTGTCAGTGATGTGGTATCAATACTGAACTTAGTAAACCTTACACATGAAGTGACTTCTTTTGGAGATGATGAGTAGTTCTTTTGGAAAGAGATGTATATCACATGCATTGTAAAAACAGCGATGCTTCTGTTGGAAAACTTGAATAATGAAGTAAAAACCCAGTCAGTTTTGAAACACACAAATGTTTTACCCTTTTTGGAGTAGTCCATGCTCTGAAATATAGGGCATTCCTTATCCAGAGCTGCTGTCAACACCTAGGCTGCAGGGCAGGTTTTCCTTGTCCTCCACTCTAAGCCATAGTTGTAACATCCTCCCGTTCCTTTGCTGTATGTATGCACACAGCACTTTTCTGTGGAAATCTGGAGCAGAGGTGGTGGTGGTGAGTGAACCCTGGTGTTCACCTGGGCTATGGGAGGCAGTTGTGTCTGGACAAGAGCTGAGACAGGTACCCGGGAGCTTGAGAGTCTTCTCCTTCTGGATGTATAGTTTAGATGCAGCAGCTGGCTCAAGCAGCCATCTTCCAAAGAGCCATTCTGTGTTAAACTGTGTAGTTTCTTCCATGTGCAGGACTTAGTAGCTATGTTGACTTAACCTCTGCTAGAACAGAGTCCAAAATGATCCTAGATACTACCAGTGAGTAATACCTTTCTTGAGATGCATGAGTGATCCTTGGATTTGCTTTGGAGCTGTAGGCAGTGTTTAACTGCATTGTCGCTTTTACTGATGGAGCGTATGGAAAGCCTGCTTTGGTCTCTGACTGGGTGATACAAGATAGAGTTTAACATCTGAGTCTACTCATGAATACTAAGCATACATATTACCTCAGAATGTGTAACCTGCCAGTGTATGTTCAGTTCAAACTGGCCATGTCTGGGGTGACTCCTTCTGGAGTTTTAAAGGTTTCTTTGTAGTGCAGTTTTAGTAACTACTGGGTTGGCCATCAGTTAACTGTCTTCATGGTAACAGTCTTTGTTTCTCCACTAGAGACCAAACTTCAGTATCTAGCAGTATAAATCTCCCTTGGGCTCTTAAAGAAATAAAAGGGGTTTAGGCCTAGTCAGCACTCCGTCAGATAAGGGAAATGTTTGATCTTGATTAGACAAGATTACTGTCTATAGTATTTAGCAAACTTAGATTAAATTAATTCAGTGAAGCTAATTTAATTGAAGTATACTGCCTGGAAGGGAAAGTCCTGTTTGAATTAAGCAGAAGCCAGAAGAAATGAAATAGTAGCCTTTTGATGATTCTACACAAGCAGATACTTCTGGTGATGTGCACACCTTATGTTTGGAACCTGCCAACTTACAGAATGCAGTCTGCAGCCATGCACGTTTCACTCGTGCTCTGCATGCATCCCTGAACTTGTGCTCTGGTAGGATGCAGACAGGATCCTTTAAATTTTCCATGGTTCTGCAAACTTTTAAGAA
Organism: Galbula dea; assembly: GCA_013399015.1. Lineage (NCBI taxonomy): Eukaryota > Metazoa > Chordata > Aves > Piciformes > Galbulidae > Galbula > Galbula dea. The sequence continues at coordinate 200,986 of VWZX01000322.1, read as the reverse complement.
GCTGTTTTGGTGACACATGTGGCAGCCAATCAGCTTATGTAAAGGAATTCTTTTTTGTCTTTTGGTGATCACTATTACCAATCAGTGTACCTGCCAGAGTCACAGCAGGACAGTTAGCAGGTAAATATTGGTCAAACTGGACAGTGGTGTCAGCTGAGGTTTCTGGATGAATTCTTGTGCAACAGGACACTTAGGCAATATTGAAGGTACTGGTGGAAGGTGCACGAAATGAGTATTGTAAAATGAAGGCTCCATATAGCAGATGTTAAGGTTATGACAAACTTGCTTTAAAAGAAACTTATTTTAAAACTTTTCCCCACTGGGCTCTTCTGTTTCATAAGAAGTAGTTCCTCCTGCTAGAAAGAAAAGGGGAAAGAAATTACTTTGACTCTATAGTTCAGTTGGTGTTGAGGAAAAATGCTAGATCTATTTTGACCTGAAAGCCAGTGGCTTTCACATTTATTGTGCAACATGATTGTTTTTCAATAATGTATTACTACTGAAGGCCATGTTTCTATGAAATTAGTGTCTGCCATCAGTGGCAGTGAAATGAGAGAATTATAATTCCTTTAAAATGGAGTGGGTAATATTCCTCCTGTGCTGTGGTCCATGAGTAAGGCAGTGTGTCAGTCTTACTGCCAGTGCTGAACCGTGTGATGGGCACTAGTGTGTTCTGTCACTAAGAGTCTGTCTTTGTACCCTTAACCTGCTGAACATTCAAGAGCAAGGAAAGTGACCATCAATACTTCAAAATTCTTATCTGTTACAGAATTTCACAAACTTATTTGGACAACCATTGGTGTGCTTGCTTTCTCCAACAGCATATCCAAAAGCATTACAAGGTATGTGTAGAATTGCATGTCCTAACAAGTTGCAGTTGTGTCATATATCTATCCCAAACAAGTATAACTTTGACTTTTAAGGAAGAGAGAGCTTTTCATCACTATGCGACCCCTAAATGAGATTAACATTCCCTGAAGTAGTGTGACAAAGTTTAGTTACAGTTTATGACAAATAATTCATTCTAACAATAATATTTCCAAAGATAGCATCAACAGATGCTAGGAAGCAGTCTCTCCTACACAGAAAATTGCCAGCCCAGCACTGGGATGATGATTATTAGCACCTTGGCTAGCTTTGAGTCCCAGAAAGTAGAGCAGAATCAGATTTTGAGAGTATGAGGGGATATATAGGTTCAACTGCCCAATTTTTTTTGGAATAGAGTAAGAATGTTCACCTTTAATGCTTCTCTTTAGAGTTTATTATCAGTATCTTCTATCAGCTGTCTCCATTATGACTTTTGTCTTCAAGCTATGTGCTCAAAATGAAGAAATAGGTCTCCTACATTTCATGAGAAAATCTCATTTCTCTTGGTGTTAATGCAGTAAGCCTTTATTGCTAGTCATTGCATCATCTTGAGAACACATGTGCCACAAGAGGAGACGATGTAACTAACACAGTTCCCCTGTTACAGAATTTAGTGGGTGAGGGACTTCATTCAGTGGCAGGGACAGCTTTTCTGTTTCATGTGCCAAATGTATCTCCTTTTCTATTGATTTTTGTTTGTCTGTTTTGGTTCTAGATCAGTCTCAGCGGGGTAGCCTCTTCACACTCTTTCTGAACAATCCTTTAATGGCATTCCTGTTTGTCTCTGGATTATCAAGTATGCGCAGAGGATTGTGGGAGAAGTGCCAAGATTACCTCAGAAAAATCAACAGAGACATTGCCCAGCTGCTGACACACTCCAGATCCATAGGTACCTTCACAGCTGACCCTGGGTGTGCTGCTTAAGAGGATGCTGGGTTTCTTCTTGCTCAGCCTTTCCAACAGACAGAATAGTGAATAAGAGGAATGCATGAGAATTTGTAGTGATTTCCCCAAGTCTGTTTTCTTTGAATTATTTTTTAAGCATTTCTAAACTGAATTTCTTTGCCCTCTCTGCAGATCAGTCCTTTCTGCAGTTTTTTGGGGATGAATTTCTTCGCTTACTTCTAACAAGATTTATCTTCTGTTCGGCTACTATGAGGATGCACAAAATCTTCCGGGTATGCAGGGCTCTCTGTCCCTTTGTGTGTGTATGGAACTGCACTGCCTCAGGATGGAAGGGTCTCAGGGCTAAGCATAGCACTCTGACTTCAGACAGATAACTGATGCTTACGTGCTAATGCCTGCAGCTTGTATTGAATCTGTGCCTTTGTATCTCTCCAAAGGCATTGAAGCCTTAGAATTGCTGAAGCCTTATTCCTCCAGATAAGTAGCAGACACACTAATTCATTTATGTCATTCTGACCAGCCTTGTCTGCTAGAAAAATTCCTTTTAATAATTCAAGATTATTATTTCTACACAACTTAAAAAAATGTAGAACAAGAATGTAAGAAGAAGTGGAGAGGATTAGAATGTTATTGCTGGAATGTATTCTAGTGTGAATGGGTTTTTGAAAGGTCTTTGAAGTGTAAATGAATAAGCTAAACAGGAAGATTGTATTTTCCTTCGCTGTTGGTTAATGCTGTGCCAACGCTGCTTCTGGATCGACACTATTTTATATCTGTGAGTGCTGGCATGTAAATGGCCTGCTCCATTTTAAACACTACAGAAAATAATGGAAGTTTAAAGCACAGAAAGGTACAGTATTCATCTTGTCTAACTGCAGACATCTAGTAGTTTTCCAAGCCTTAAGTAGCTACCTGGACTTCTTAGGTATCAGGGAAAAGCAGCAGATCTTCTGTTAGTGGGGATAGACTTACCCCTAGTGTCTTAGATATTTGTTTTTAGATGAATCTCCCACTGGAGATGCTTACATGTCTCTAGTTTCAAGAAATGAACTCCAGCCTAATAGGTAAGTGTATATGAAGTCTTTTTGTCTTTTTAGTGTGTGTTTTATTTTCTTCCCTTTTTTAATTTCCTCCCCCCACCCCAAGGCTTCTATGAACCTTTTATTAGGACTTGTAGATGAATGGGCATTTGTAGTATCACTACCACCATCACTGAGTCAATGGAAAGAGAAAACTGCAATGTTAGAATATTTTCTCTCTCTGTGTCATGCTAAGCAGATGAGGGCACCTCTTAGGTGGAATTGGCCTTTTGCAATCTTCTTGATAAACAGTGTAAAAATAAATTAATATCTGATTCTCTGTTTTCACTGTCATCTAGCAGGAGACTCGAAATTATCCAGAATCTTATCCTCAGCTGCCAAGAGATGAAACAGTGGAGAACCCTCACCTCCAAAAGCACATTTTGGAGCTGGCTTCCATACTGGATGTTAGGAATGTTTTCCTGGAAAACACCCTCGATGACTATTAAAAGAAACTGTCTTACTGCAAAGGGATTTCCCTGGCCACAGATTTTGAATGGTGCAGTTTTATAATGTGAAAATCATAAAAGGAAGTACTTGATTTTATTTTTAAATTTAGGACCATTATTTTAAAAGGTAATAGTAAACAGCTGTTAGTTTGGCTGTTCCATTCTGTATGGGGTCAATTTTATAAGCAGAAGTTTTCATGTCTTTTAAATGCTAAACTAAAGAATCACTAGAGGTTTATTTCTGGGCTTGTGGGTATCAACCACATTTCCAACAGCTGATCCTAAGCATAGAAGTATTATTGGTTACCTTTAGCCCACATTTGTGGAAATCCTTTATTTTTATACAATTTTAAGAAATTGGGAAAAAAAAATCAATAGAAAAACCAGTATTTTCTCCCCAAAGAGTCTGGATTTGAAATGGTAAAGATGGAACCACACAGTGCAAATCAACAATAGCAATAAAACAGAGTCCTTCATAACAAATATATTTTTGCAGTCTTAGGCAAGTAAGTAGACAGATTAAGTGGAAGTTAAGTTGCATTTGAACAGTGGGTTTGAAGTGAAGATGTAAAGATACTTTCCACTCTGCCTGATTGGGTAGATAGTTAGCAGATCAACAAATTACAGAACTGAGGAAGCTAGCCCCCATCTCTCACTGTAATCTGGATCATCTTACCATTTGTATAGCTGCCACTGTTTTCCAGGAGGGAGCACTCTTCATTTTGAGGTACTATATAGAAATTTTTACATTTCCAGCCAGCGTTATCCCTCCTTTCCATGTGTGGATGGAATGTGTGGCTCCCACAGTGTTACAGTCCCTGACAGGAACTGAAAGAATGTCCCATATAGTGCTGCATATGAGCCCTTCCTGGCAGTCATTTATCTGACCCATTTGTGCTGGATGCCAGTGCCCTAGGAGAGTTGCTGGTGCTCCTCTTCCAGCTAAAACAGAATAGGTGCTGCCCTAAAGCCCTGTTAACGTTTTGTGTCCCCACCGTTGCACCTCAGTCCTACCTTTGAATCAGTAAAACTGAGGGGCTGTAATGATGTGAGGCAGTACAGGCTCCCTCAGGACATAAAGCTCAGTCTGGGTATGTTGAGGAGTTGAGTTGCCTTTGTTAAAGGCACTTGCTGGAGAAGACTGTTCTGACTGCTGGGAAAAGTGCTTGCTGCCTCATTTGGACTGTGCTGCCTTCCTTGTGGAGCTGGAGGACCTCTTTCAACTCCTGACAAGGAAAGTGTGAGATGGAAGTATTTTAAACGATTAAAGGAAGAAGTCCATCATTACTATTCCGTGGGCTGCTAGAAAAGAAGTGAGAAGATAAGATTGATTGGTGCTTTCATGTCTCTGATTTTTGGTGGAAAAAAATGCAGAACTTGGTGACTGCCATAGTATCATGGTAGGCCTGTTTTCAGGGTCATCGTACAAGGTGGGATCTAGTCAGCCAGAATAGTGAGGAGCAACAGGTCAGCACTGATGGACCCCATTCTGCTGAGGAGAGCACAGTGCTGGAACAGCAAGAATTGCTGGAGTGTAGCTGGGGAGTTGTGCATGAAGGTTCTTTGTAGGTGGGCTGAAACTTCTAATTTCCCAAGTGTAAAAAAAAAATCTGTGAATGCTAGTGTTTGTTGTGAGCAGTCTCTAAGCTGGTATATTGAGCCCCCTTCCTTGGTGCTGCTCTTCTTTGGACTGTGGCAAGACTTCCTTCCCTGGGATGTGGAGTTTATTTTGCAGAGCGTGTGTTTGTGTGTGCCTGTGTGCTGGGCGTTTGTGTGTATATGTACAATCTGCATCCATCTACTGGCTGGTGTAAATTGTAAATGTGTACATATGTATAGGTACTTGTATATGGATTAAAGAGAATGAAACAGTACAATGTCTAGGTACAAACTTTATATATACACACATACGCCACTTTGGGTGCGTTCCACGAGCTGTTGCTGGTCATTTGTGGTTGTAGTAAAGGCTGTGGCTCTTCTGCTGTTGTAATTCGCTGTTTCTAGGGATTTACCCTTGGACCTTGAAGTACTTCATAACTGATTTCAGGCACAGGAGGCCTTAGTTAGCCAGGGGAATGAATACTGCTGTATATATTACAGTGATTCTATGTTCTTAACTGTGAAGCTGATGATCTGCCTTTCGGTATGGTAGGAGGTCCCCAGTTAGTAAAACATGAGGTTTTCTAAAAGCTAAAGATACAGAAAGCCTTTAATGCAGCAGCAAGTGGGAGGTAGGTTATCTGTTGCCCTGCCTGCTGTTCCTCCACCAGCAGTGTTCAACTTGCATGGAAAAGGGGAATTTATTTCCCCCCAAATTTTAGCCTTCCAACCAAATGCTTTTGTTTTGTTTTAGCTTTTGCTTCGATGAATCTGTTCTCATTTTTGTACCCTGTATCTGGAACAGAGATTTCTGAACACAGGAGTGATGATTCCATTAGTGTGAGCTGGGGAACCTCTGTGGGATGTTGCCTGTTAACTGACTGGGAAAGTCCTGGTGGACCCAGTCTCTGTTTTAGCCAGGCTCAAGTGAGGAGTCCTTGCTTGTCATCTGAGAGGCTTCTAGTCCACTTTGCAGCCCTAAGAAGAGGTTTTCTTTGCTGGTTACCAAGGTAGACCTAATGAGAGGAGAACACACTTTTAAAAAACCAAAACAAACACCATGAAGCAGCTAGAATGTAGGAGGAGAATATATAAGGCCTTGAAATTAGTTCAGAACTTGAACTGACCAGTGATAACTGCCTAGGTCAAAAATTCAGTCTTGAGGTCTCTCATTCTCTTCTTACCTACTGACTGTTGTTCAGAAGGTGCACTGCTGGCAGGGATATTTACAGATAAAGATTTCACTCCTGTTGTGTCAGTAGGAGTACAAAATTGTACTTTGTATGCAAAAGGCTGATACCTTCTGTCTGCTCTGGTCTGGGATTTTGAGCCAGCCCCCTCCCTTCCCACCTAGAGCAACTGCATTCAAGATGAAAATATTGATATTTTCCCCACCAAGTAAGAGCTTGTCTTGTTTGAACTTACTAAGTCATCCTAAACTTGTGCTACTTTGTGCCATGTGCTATGTTTGTAGGTACCTTCTCGATGTATGCTTGTATGTACAGAAGAAAAATTTGGTTTATGTATCTAGCAGTCCTCAGTGTGGAAGTGGAGCAAAGACTGAACCATTTTTAAGTGAGAAGAGAACAAATCCTTTTCTTCTCAGGCCTAATGCTTTCCATCTTCGTTCTCCCTTTCTCCATATCTCTTTATTGCTTATGTTAGAGAAGACCTGCCACCATCAGGCAATACTGAATTAAAAGGGTCAATAAATTCTGTATGTAACACATTCAGAGGAGAATGTGAACTGGACTTAACATATCCCTAACTGAGCTGAACATGTCCATACAGGACTGCTTCCAGCCTAGCTCCCTGCTTACTGCATGTGGCATGTTCAGATGAATCCTGCTCCCACAGCAGGCACCTCTATTTGTACCACTGTTCATACTGGCTTTAGAACATCCAGCCAAAGTTACTGCTGTTGTCTTTTGGGTTTTTTTCTCCTTTGACTTCTGAAAGTAACAATGAGAGGAGAATGCTTTGAGTTTTAATGACTCTTGGGATGTGTCATTTTGCTTCCTGTTCGAGCTAATGGGGCACTAACTTCTGTGAGCTGTGCAAATCTTAAGTTTCAGGATGGTTTGTTTGGGTAGTTTATCCTCCCAAGTCATGGCTTGCCAAACCCCTCGAGACTCTTCCTCTGGAAGATGCTTAGAGATGTCTTTTAAGGAGCATAGGAAATAGATGGGATAGACAGGAAATTAGGCTTCAGATAATCATCTTCAGAAGTTACAACTTCAGTAGCTGTGGCCAAGCTTCTCCTGTAAGGATGGGATGAAAATGCCACTCCAAGATCTACCCCTGGCATGCTGTTGTGAAGCACCTCCCCTGCCCTGCTGCCTGCCTTGTGCTGTAAACTCCATGCTGTGCTTCAAGTCTGCTTTTTCCTGATGGCTAAAAATCTTGGAATGTCTGAACAACTTTTTTGTCTTGAGGCTTCTTTTGTAAAAGCTTTATCTATGTTAGATTTTTCAGTAACTGTTCTGACTGCAGATTATCAAGGATAACAGTGGCAGAGTCTTTATTCAGTCCTGCCTGATCTATGTTAAGTGGCTGCTTAGCGTCAGCTGCTGATCTGTGGTTGCTGCTGCTTCTGGGACTGAGGGAGCTCTGCAGGCAGTAATAGCACAAATAATCTTACAAACAAGGGGAAAAATATAATATACAGAGCTGCAGTCAGCCTCCTTGTGAGGAATACTGGTGCAGAGGACAGGGGAAGAGTTCTCCAGAGCAGAGAGATGACACATTCCTGAGGTGACTCCTACATTTTTAATATCTTTGACTTTTAGAGCAATACTGTTTCTGTGACCAAATGTATTGCAAGTGCTTTGAAGATCTGGATGTCCACAAGTAGAGCAGGGGAGGAACACATCAGACACATGATTTATAGACAGTAAGCCACCTGCTGTTTTGGGGTTTTTTTTCCCCCTCCAAACCATTACTCTGCCAAGACAGAGGAAATTTTGTTAAAGATTTCTGAATTTGACACATCTTTTTGGGGATGAAGGAGTGTCTCTGAATTTTATTGACTGATTAACGTGCCAGCTGCCCAGATATATGCATACATGTTTTGCTGCTAGGGATCCGGGTTTCATTCACACCAAGAGCAGACTTCACTGCAATTTGCTGGCCCAAAGCAGCCCCCTGAGCAGTGCAGATCATACCAGATCCAGTAACAGCAGCTGGTCCATCAGGAGTAAAAACCTGGTGTGAGTATCTGCCGCAATGACTTTGCAGACTTGTTTTGGCACGTGTTTTATATTATCACTTCTCAGTTGTCATTGACTTGTCAGGAGCAGGATTCTGCCTCGTGCAGGCTAAAAAGCTCAAGTTGCTTCTGCCCTGGCCAAGGCTCGGTGACAAGGATGAGGGGAACGCAGGAGAGAGGGAAATGAGCGTTCTGGAAACGCAGGGAGGAACTGTGCCTCAGACAGTGTCTGCGGAGGTAAAAGGAGACTTCTGCCTCTCTGAGAATCAGATTATTTACTACCAAAAGTAATTTTATAGTGAATTGGTTTGAAGTTATTTTACAGCCATGTGCCTGTATATCATATTTTGGTAAGAACAGATATTTTACTTAAAATATATAGAGATATATAAATAAACTTTTTTGGAGCAAATCGACTTTTTTTGCAAGGGATCTGTAAATCGCCAAAGCAATGTAATACCAGAAAATATTCTGCCATTGTTCTTGGTGTCTTTGGGAGGAAAGAAGTATGTTTGTATTACCGCTGGAAATTTCGGGGAAAAGGAAAAGCTAAGCTTACAATGAGAACTGCTCTTACTCCATTCCAGACATGAACACCTTCCTGTCCACCTTGGCTTGCAGTGGTAATAAACCCGGAACTCAAGGCCTGCCTGCTGCTGCCCTGACAACGTCTTAAGCCTTTTTCAGTGACTGTACGCTTTTCTTTCCGTCAGCGGCCCCTCGCTGTCCCGGTGTTCCTCGGGTTTTGCTGTGTACGAGCCGTTCCTTGTTCCTCTTTCTCTGTGTATGTGGGGCCGGGACCGGGGCGGCGGGAGGGCTCTGCCGGGGCCGTTCGCGTTCCTTACATGTATTCTTGGCTGTTGTCAAAATTCCCTTCGCCTCTCCGGCCGTGTCCAAGGCGTTTACTATCAATAAACTGTTGCAAATGCTTGTAACGAAGGCTGCTCCGGGGCGGACCTGGGCGGGGAGGAGCCGGGAGGGAAGGGGCCGGGGCCCACCCCATAGCGCCTGCGCACCTTCCGCGCTGCTTCCGGCCCGCGCGGCACTTCCGGGTCAGCGGCGCCAAGGGAAGCGGCGGCGGCCGGCCAGGCCAGGCCATGGGTGGTGAGGGTCGGTGGGGTGGAGGGGGGCCTGGAACCTGGAACCTGCGAGGAGCTGGGCTGGAGAGCCGAGGGAGCGGCCGGGCCGGGCCGAAGTGCTCGGCCGGGGGGTGCGGTTGAGCGGCGGCGGCCCCTAGCCCGCCTCAGAGGCGGTCGGCAGCTGTAGGGGGCAGGCAGGCAGGCCCCGAGGTTCCCTAACCTTTGGGCGGGCGTCGGTCTGCTGAGACCCCCGGCTCTGCCGAGAGCCGCCCGCCCGCACAACGGTCCCGCAACGGCGGCCGGCGCCAGCCGCTGCCAGCCGCTGCCAGTCCCGGCGGGGCCAACCGTACTGCTGAACACTGTCACGGCTTGGGTTTGTTTGGAGTTCGGGGTTTTGTTAAAGGTTCTGCTCTGGGCGACTTTTTTCTTAGCGTGTTATAACAGATGTGATATTAAAAGACCTTTAGTTATCTGTAAATGTTTGATATGGCTGGAAATTTTTAGTGTGGAAACTATGTCTTTAATTTGCAGGTGCTGCTAGCCTATGAAGGCTTTAATGGAACTAGAAATGCAATAAAACGGTGGATGAGGCACAAAATTATTTTCTTGGCATCTGGAAGCTTTAAACAGAGCGTCAGTATATTAACCATATTGGAGGTAGTGTTCTTTCAAAGTACCTGGATATTTTAGTGCTGTAGTGCTGTAAAATGTTTGCAAAACTGAAGAAGAAGATAGCAGAAGAGGCAGCTATTGCTCCCAGACCCGGAGGAGCTGCCAGGATCCCCAGGTCTGTCAGTAAGGAGTCGATTACATCTGTGGGAGCAGACTCCGGAGATGACTTTGTAAGTTATAGCTGGCTTCGAATTTTGATTTCTCTTCCAGAGTTTCTTTTTGCCTTTACAAACAACGATTTTAAGACTACTGCATTGTGGTGTCTTTGGAGGTGTGTATCTTAATGCATAAATGAATTGCTAGCTTCAGTAAGCTTAAATATGGAAAAGAACACATTTGTATGTCAACCATAGTAGTTACCGGGGGCACATGTTCCCATGTCAGCAGGAATTGCAAAGATATCTCAGTACAGAATATCGTTAAATAGATATTAAATACTGAATAAAGCTGTTGTAATGTGTAAGATACCTGTTTGTAAAATTAATTATTAAAGCAGTAGGAAAGCAAGTTAGATACTGGTTAGCTATCTTCTTGCTGTGGACCTGTGTTTGCCTCTTAGCTTCCTGGTTCTTTTCCTACTTGAGCATATTGTGTCACTGCCAGGAGTGTGTGTGCAGCTTTGTTGCACTCATAACTATTATAGTTCCCCCAATGTCTTGTTTAAACTCTCTTTCATAATGAAGCCTTGTTTAAGCAAGCAGTGCAATTCCAGCCACGTATGGGTTAAATGAAACCCAGTAGTGCTCTGGCAGCCCTGGCTATCATGTTTTTGAAAACACAGATTAAGAAACAGTGCCATTCCACTGCTGGAGCCAGCAGTACCCACTGTATTTCAGCAAGTCACTGCATTATTCTGGTTTTCTATCTGCAGAATGGAGAAGTTATTTGCATAGTTGAGTTTCAACTCATTTTTTCTGAAGCTAAGCTGAAATTCCAGTTCTGTTTAGTGCAAAGTTGGATGTTTAAATAATTTTTACAGTGAGACTATATTAGGCTTGTGTTTTTCTCATTTTTTTCATTCACCATCTTGAAAGTTTAATGACTAGAAAGCAGATAATGATAATAGCTGAAGTCTCAAGTGTTTTTCAGAAAACCTTCATGAAGGAGTTGATTTAGCAATATTAATTTAACTGCTCTTAATATTGATTTTTATGGAGAAAAAACCAAAACCATCGAGAATCTGACGTGAGTTTTGCAGTGGGTTTTGCATTGCAAGACAACTGCATTAGCACTTGCACAAGCTTATTCCACATGAAGAATGTTGCTGTTTCTTTGCTACTTGCTTAGGTTTAAAATGTTGAAACCTGTCCTGTAGAGGCTGTTTTCCCCCCTTTAGTTGTTCTGTTGAGGCAGCTCCTCGGTGTTTTCAGCTCTAGCTTAGTTTCAAAGCATTGTCTCTCACGGGCCAGAGCTGCCTAGCTAAGCCCTTACTGTTTTTCTTTTTCAGCATTTTTCACACATTCTGCTGTGCTAGTGCAACTTTCCCTTTATGTGAAAACATGGAGCATTTTTCCTAGGTGGGATAGTGTTTAGTATCATAGAGTTAGTATATAGCAGGATCACTTTTTCTGAATTCTGTAAGTTACACTAGTGTTGTTTTTTTGCCAAGGCTTCTGATGGAAGCAGCTCTAGAGAGGATCTTTCATCCCAGTTGTTCAGAAGAAATGAACAGATAAGAAAATTGGAGGTCAAGCTGTCTGGTATGTGTCTTGATACATACACAACCCTATTACTTCAGGAAGTATTTTCCTTTGGACTTAAGGGTTTCAATTTATTAAAAATGTATGGAGTGATTGTTTAATTTTTTTTAAATTGATTTGTAACAACCCTGTTGATTGTCATCTAGATAGAATTCAGTCTAACTTCTCTGCTGATTTCATGACACATTTATGTTACTGTTTTGAGCAGCTGGCATAGATTTCTGTCCCCATACCTCAAATAGTGTCCCAGCTTTTATTTTGCTTTTTCTGTGTATGTAGTGGTTTGTTTCTCTTACTTTAATTTATTCTGAAGGTTTATCAAGCTCCTGTTCAGTTAAAAGTTTAAAAATTATTTCACATTGCAATTTGAAAGGGCAAAGTGTTCACCTGTTTGCACAAGGTAAACTTGAGTGATGACTGGGAAGAGCGTAAGGCTCTAAGTATCAAAAGATTTACTCAGGCAGCCCAGTCAGTGAGTAAATCCTTCTTTCTATTGTACATAAACTTCTCCAAGGTGTGTGTATGTGTATTTCAAGTCTTTTTTTTTTTTTTTTTTTTATACCTGGGCTCAGCCTCAGAGACCCTGTGTGTCTTGAACAACAAGCAGTATGGGATAAGGATGCAGGTGTCTGAATTGCACCATCCTCATGTGCTCCAGTGAGAGAGACCTTTCCTAAAGAGAGTTAAATAGATCACTGTTCTTGAATGAAGTAAAAAATGGGGATGGTTCTTCGTTCTCTGGTACTGCCCTGTTTTGTGTAACTAACCCACCTAGGAGAGGTCCTTCTGTTTGTACCCACCATTTACTGCATGGACAGCACAGAACTATTTGCTTGTGTTCATCCTTCTGGTCACCCAAGTTTTCCTCAGCAGGAATGATTTTCAAATGAAGAAAATCATTGTCATTTTCCACTCATTCTTTTTTGTTGTTTTTTTGTTTGTTTGTTTGTTTTTTTGTTCCCTCCCTACCCCCCAAAAAACGTCCTTCCCCAATGTCTGTTCATTCCTGGTCTGTGCTTCTTCCTCTTCACACAAGATTATGCTGATCAGATCCGAAACTTGCAGAAGATAAAAGAGAAGCTTGAAAATGCCTTAGAAAAGCATCAGGATTGTATGTACTTCTCCTTTTTTTTTTTTTTTAAAAGAAAATCTTAATTTTTGTAAGTTGAAAGCTGTTATGGTTGGAAGGAAATGGATTTGATGTACAGATGTTGTAATCATTTTCTTCTAAACTGTGCCCCTTTAGGTTGTAAAAAGTTAGAAAACAAGTTCTTGCCTTATTTATAGTGTAAGAAGCAGCAGTATTGTGTTGGCTGTTGATCAAAGTATTTGTTACACTCCTTTTGCCAAATTTGGGACTGACATTCAGGACAGACCTTCTTGAAACCTACAGCTTTGTTCTAGTCCAGTGAGGATCAGCATTTCTCTCTTCTGTTACTTCTGGCGCTTGTCCAATGTGCGAGCAGTGTGAGGTGAGAAGTGGCACAGTGTTAGTACTAGAGATGGGGCCAGTTACTTGCAGAAGCAGCTCTTTAAATGTATAAATAACTTGCAGAAAATTGAGAGGCAGCTTTAAAAGATGAGTTTTTAATACAGATTGTGGTTCTCTGTTGATAGCCTCCATGAGGAAGTTTCAGGAGCAGAATGAAGCTCACCAGGCCAGTCGAGCCAAGATGGCTGAAGGAATGGCATTGGCCTTAGAAAAAAAGGACCAGGTAAGAGAGCTTCAACAACTCGGTTTCTGAGTGTCTGTGGTGATCTGAGTGCATGACCTTGATGTTTTAAGCAGTTGTCACCATTAATTACAATAGTTATTCAGTGGTGTGTCTGCTTAGTGTGCCAGTGTTGAGGAAGGGAGTGTTGAGTTCAGATGTCAGAAGTGGTGATGGACTTGTCATTGTTATGACTGTTATTACTGCTACTGAAAAGAGCCTATGGCAGTTTCTAATGAAAGGATAAGCTTGTGCTTGTGTTTGGTAGGATTCAGTTGCAGTAGAGCTGTTGTCACTTTTAGTTTACTTGCATATAGCTTACGCGTCAGGTGGCAGAAATGATTTCTGAGCCTTTATGTATACAAATGCTAGCTGTTACTTTTATTTTCCTGATTGGCTTTTTTTTTAAATAATTTCCACAACTTAGACTCTCTGTTAACAATCCAAATGTCTGCAAATTGATTTTCTTTCTCCTTCCTTTTCTTGTTCAGGAGTGGATGGAAAAGCTGGGTCAAGTTGAAAAGGTAATTAACCTTTGTGGGTTTTTGGTTCGTTTTTTAATTTGTAAACATCAGCCTGCACGCTTCCTACAGCTCAACTTTGTTCAGCCCTTTTTATTGTTTGATCTTTGTTCAGTGGGAGAGGCCAAACATTGGCTTTTGTTATCAGCCCCAGTGCTTCAGGAGAGAGTTCAGTAATTATTTTTCATTGGGGAAGTAAAGAATAATGAGTTGTGATGAGAAAGGTATACTTCTGTAAGGTGAAACAATAGTTTCCTTTATCATAGAGGAGGCAGTGGGAGGTAGTGACTTCATCTGTGATCTTGCAGTAGGTCATCTGTTTCACAAAGTAAATGAAGCTATTTGGTAGGGACTTTTTGAAGACAGGATTTCAATCTTGTGTTGTTCCAGCTGTTTAGCTTAGTCTGTTTTAACGTAGCTCTGATTATACAGATATTAAACGTGCTGCTATTTGCTGTCCGTTTGTAGAAGTTCAGGTAGGTGATCACTGGCTGCATTGACATGAATACAGATGGGGTTTTTTGAGGTCTTTGCAGCTTTGATGCCTTGCTCCATGTTGCCTACTGTGTCCTGAACATGAAGGAGTTTCTAATTCTACATGTAGCACCACCAGAGACCCTTATGTCTGCAATAAAAGATTCCTTTCCCAGAGAGTTTAACTAATTCCCACTGACTTGAAATGAGCATACAGATACTCTCGGATTCCTTTTGTTTGCTTCTTTATCAGGAAAAAAAAATGCTTGAAACACAGTTACAAAAACTGAGGGAGCAGAGTTTGAACTTCTTTCAAAAAAGAGATGAAATTGATGAGCTGGAGGGCTTCCAACAGCAGGAAATTGCCAAAGTTAAACACATGGTAAGACTGTTTCAAACTTTCTTCTTTCCTAGAGTTGCTGTTAGAATAGCAAGTTAGTGGTAGCTCTGCATTAATTTTTTTGCCATTCTGCTTGGCCAGTACCAAAATCCTAACTGTAGGTACAGCCATACAGCATAACCTAGTCTGTTTCAACAGTCACTTTCCTGGGAGTTGTTGTTTACCTCCACTTAATTAGTCTTGTAACAATAAAAAAAGACAAGTTTCAATGGAAAGGCTTTATCAGCATTGCTGGCTCATCTGTGTTGTCAAAGGTAACATTCTAATGTTCAGCTTTTGAAAAAGGAAGAATCTCTGAGCAAAAAAGAGCAGGAGCTAGAGGCATGCACTCGAGAACTAACCCGCACTAAGGAGGTGCTTCAGGATGCAAGCAAGGAGTCAGCAAGCCTCAGGAAAGACCTTCAGGAGTTGCAGCAGCAGTTTGTGGAGCTAGAGGCACAGAGGTATGGATGTGATGTTCCATAAGCAGCAGTGTGTGCATTTCCTGTACACCAATGTGGATGTAAATGTCAAGTTTTATTTCCTTTCAAGTCAATTAAAGCAGTACTTGTTGAGGATTTTGTAAGCTTGTTATGATTTCTTTTTTTCATAGTTTTAATGCTTAACTGTCACTTTTTGGGGGAACATAATCGAGTGGTGGCTGGTTTGAGGAGAAGAAAATCTTGTTGCTAAGTCCATTTTCATAGGCAGCAGAGTTACCTGCTAAAGATTCTGTTTCTGGAACAGTATGTCACTTGTTTCTATTCTCTTTCTGTGAAGAGATGAACTAATGGCAGCTGAGACAAATGCAGAAAATAAGATCACTGCTCTGGAGTTAAGAGAACAGGAGCTACAAACTGTCATTCAGCAGCTTTCTGTAGACTTGCAAAATGTAAGTTTGAGCTGAGATTCAATTCAAAGAGCTCCTTGTCTGCAGAAGTTAGATTAGATATCAGTGGGTTTGGAAAGCTGAAGTTTCAAAGTAAGTAATTTCTCAACATTTTTAGGCTCGGGTTGCTGGTTCTGGTTGTGAGAAGAGACTGGAAATGTTACAGGTGGAGCATGAATCTCTGAAGGTGGAATATGAACAACACAAGCAAAAGGTTAAGTGTTTTCAAATGCATTTGCTGTTGGCTGGTGTAAGGGTGTACATTTGGGTAATGCACTGTGAGTTTGAAATTTAGAAAGTGTTTTAGGGTCATACTATCCTTTTATATAGGACTTTTCTCTTTCTAATGACACTTCTTAAAGTCAAACCACAGTGGATTAGCTGAAAGCTTCACTGCAGAAAAAAAAACCTGATTTTTTTCTTTTGTTCTCACAGATGACTTTGGAATTTGAGAAAAATAAATTTATTGAGCAGCTGCAGGAAAAAGTGTCTTCCTTGGAAAAAAAGCTAGAAAGAAATCTTCCAGGGGATGAACATGTGCAGGAGCTACTCAAAGAGGTAATTAGACATTTGTAAACTGCTTAAAACTGCCATCTTGGCGAGGTTTTTTTAAAGGACATACATCTCACATGTGAAAGAGTATATGATGATGTGATGCAGGCATATTTGTCCCTTCAGTAGATACTGACATGCTGTCTGTGCAGGGCAGAACTGTGAGTGACAACATAGAGCCTACTCATGTAGATACTGCATGGATGTCTGTAGTGGTCTTTCTGCACTGTATGTTTAGGCAACACATCTGGCTGCTGGGAAGCAAAAGAGAAGCTTTTTAGCATCCCCACAGGAGGTAGAACAACTTGAGAGGTTTATTGGTTAATCATTATGGAGAACAGAAAACACTTTACCTTCTTATCTTGTTACCATGACTTGCAAAGCACTGGGACAGGGAGGAGAACTGTTCTTGCACATGGATGTACAAACATAATGTTATGTACTGAAAGCTTGAGCCTCAGAAGTGTTAAGAAGCAGCTGAAAACAGGAAAGAACTTAGCCTTGGTTAATGCCCTTTCTCTTGCCACTTCTCAGTCTCTTTCTTAAGCACTGGTGCTTCTGTTCAGAATCAGCTTGGAGCAATGTTTCTCCAGCTGGAAGAGAAGGGAAGGTGTGCTCTTCCTTGGTCAGGCCAGCCTACAAGACACATCAACTTGAGGTTGCTGTGATAAAAGAACTTGTCTCAGTAAACTTGAGCCAGTTTAAGGTCCCTATAGAGGTAGTAAAACATTTTGGAAAGTACCTACTGTAGCTAGCAAACTTGGTCTGGGTTAGAAAATTATGACCTAGCTGCTGGTTAGAGTTTGCATCTGAATCATGCCAAGATGTCAGTGAATTTCCCATTCCTTGTGTTAATGATGTCATTGCCAGGGCAACATGATCTGTGGAGACCCTATGCAGTAGCATCAGACTTGTTGGTTCCAAGAGCAAAGCTGTACTGCACACCAGAGTAACTGTTCCTTTTTTTAGTTTGACCTTACTAATGAAATAAAAAGAAAAAATCTTAATTAAAAAACCCCACCTTATCTCTTTTTCCATCCTTCCTCCTGTTCTTTATCTTGATATGATCTTCAGAAAACTACTCTTGAGCAGGAACTAGATGAAATCAGGCAGCAGGTGCTAACAGATAGAATGCATCACACTGAGATTGTGAATCAGTTGGAAACACAGGTAAGTGGGTTTGTATTTTACTACAAATTCCCAGTGTTTCCAGCCTCCTTCTGCCCTGTACCTCCTTCCCCTCAGTGTGCTTGTGCTCTCAGCCAAAGGTGAAACTGTATGTCACACTTAGTCTGGAAAGCACAGTCTAATAGTGTCTCTGGTCATCTCTCCACCTCAGTGGTGAAGGGCCTAGAGGTTGTGAAATTAAGAGATGTTCATGCACATCTTACATATCTTTGTCTAATAATGCAGATGCTAATGGCTAAAAAATTTTAATATATGGTTATATTTTAGAATAAAGAACTGGAACAAAACCTACAGACTGCAACAGAAGCATTGAAAAAGAGCAAAGAAGCAGCTGCTGAGCAGGACCTGAAGATCCAGAAGCTGGTGAGAATGCTGCCTGATATTTCACTGGCCAGTAGCAGATCAGCCCTCAGCATCTCCAGAGACACTCACCTCTCTGTATTTGTTTCATTATTCACATGTTTTCTGCTGTTTGTCTCCAAAACTGATGTCTGTGTATGCATATATGATGCTACTGCCAGAGGAATGGTGTTGCTTCACTTTGAGTATGCGTTTTCTGGAATGGTGTCCAGTTCTTGTCAGAGCTTCAAATTAATGTAGTGGTTTTTGTTTCTGTTAAGCAAACTGATCTAGAGGATGAAAGAAGTAAACGGCAGCAACAGATTTTAAGTGAGAAACATCAGTATGATCAGAAAGTTTCTGGGCTGGAGTCTCAAATCGCTGCTCTTGAAACAGCTTGGGAATTTGATAAAACAGCCACTCAGCAGAGGATTGTAAGTACAGAAGCTGTGCAGTGGCCATGTGAGTCATCACAAAATGATTTTAACACAACTTGTAGACCTTGCACTGTATGTTCTTATTCAGCACTCCTAGCTGAATAATAGAAGATGTCATACTTTCAGAAACTAAATATGAACACAGTATTTGATGTGTTTAGTTGTTTAAAGAAAGCAGTAGAGTAATTGTACTTGGTATTTTATTTTGCAGAGCCAGTTGGAAAAGGAAAATGAAAATCTTAATGGACACAAAGACAAGTATGAGAGTTCTTTGAAAAAACAAGAGTCTGAACTGAACAGGCTAAAGGTAAGGGCTTAATTGGTTAGTGACATTGTTTAAATACAGAGCTGAGTTTGAGAGACAGTTGAGGGCAAAGTGTTTTATATCCTCAGTGTTTGGAGCTGTACTACATTCAGGGTGCACATACTTAAGGCTGGAAAGCATCTTTGGTACTCACAGAAAGGTATTTGAGGAGTATTACAAATGGCCAATCCTCCTCTGTAACAGAATGCTTGAGTCTGCCTAAGTCAGGCAGAAATAATACATTCCTGTATTGTCAGGCATGAAAAGCTTTTCAATTCTGTTAGCAGTAATGACTACAGAGCAGTGCAACATCAAATCCCATTGTAGCATTCAGAAGTTAAAAACTCAGCTTTAAATACCTGACCATGTTATACTTGGTCTTTTGACTGTGATTTTAGGTTGTTGAAAGGGTTTTTTTGTAGCTACTCTTGGGTACATGACTGGAATAGAGATCAGCTGTAGGAAGGAGCTACTTCTTTGTGACAGACTTCAAGCTAAAAGATCTTTTAAGTGTTGGATATGTTTGGCCTTTTACATCAGTTCTGTGTGGCTCTTACATGTGCAGATAGCAGCAGTGCAGTAAAACAAAACAGTAGTGCTCATTTGGAAATGTACATCATGGTATGTCAGAACACTCTTAAATTCTAGTTGTTCATAGATGTGGGTTTAAACATGAGAGTCTGACTTGATTTTAGTTGTCTTGAGTAACCTCTGAATTACTTTTGGGTTGCAGAATGAATTGAGCAGCAGAGAGACTGTCAGTGTTGAAATTGCCAAAGCACTGGAAGAAAGCCAAAAACAGAGGGAGGAATTACAACAGCAGGTTGGTTAATCCTGACAGTCCAAAATGCTGAGTGCTCCCCACCTTGCACACACCAGACTACATTTACATTTAAATTTATCATAGCAGTCAGGAACAGGAATCAGAATCAGATCCTCAGCATGCAAGACAGCAGTGGCTGCCTCAGGAAACTTAAGGGTGTGTAAATGCCTGCACAAGAACATAACCAGCTTAGGTCAGTTGTTCCATTGGAAGAATATAAAATGCTGCTGAGCACACAGGCAGGGATATTGATAAGTTTGTAGGCTTAACAGTTACAGAGAATTTGACAGTTGAACATGAACAACTGAGGACAAAACCAGGTAGCAGCAAGTGAATACATTTGGTCAGAAAGGAGATAACAGGTATTTTGGAACTCTCTAAATCTGTAAGATGGTGCTTAGTCCCAGTGGGCCAGTGCTCTGGAGCAGTTTGTTTTAAGGAAAGCTGTTTGTTCTGCTGTTCTTGGTTTCAGTGCTTGTATCACATCTTTGTCCCTCTGAAGCACAGCACTTGTAAAACTGTGAATTTCCTCTTAGGGAGGAAGTTGTATCCAGTAACCGAATGAAGCTAGGTGGTCTTGTTTTGCTGACTTTGGTTAAAAATGGTCATGGTAAATAATGTGAGCTTGTATTTGCTTAAGTTGGGAACTGCCATCCGAGTGAGTTTGACAGAAGTGAGTCCTGTCTTTTGGTTTCGTTATTCTTCTGGGGCTGCTGTGGATCTGTGCTTGCTTGGTCCAGCTGTAGGTAAAAGGGTTTTAAGGTGAATCTCTGGTCTTGCTCAGTGGCTGTTTTACAGCTGCCACCTGCTGGTTATGAGGCAATCTGTCATTGTAGCACAGAGTTTTATCAGAAGCAAAGTGTGTTTAGCTCTTGCATCACCTTGTCTGTAGTACTTTTTAATGAGGTCAGCATTGTGGAGGTGATGCCTCCTGTGAGTCATTGGATAGATCACAGACATCCACAGTGTATGACCTGTAACACTAGTGCTGCACAAACCACTTTTTCAAGGTGTTGTATTGCCTAGCACAGAGCTCAGGCAGCCCCTGTCAGTTGTAGATACCAGATAGATTCGTACTGACAGAAGAATTCTTCTTCAGTTCTTCCCACAACAACAAAAAATAAATTAATTCTGAACCTTTGAGGTATGTTGAAATCTTTCAATGCCCTCTTCTAGTTTTATCTCTTTAATGACTTCTGGTTTTGTTTGCCTGGTTTGAAGGTTTCACATCTGGATTCCTTAATAAAGGAAAAAGACCAGCTGATTGATGAAAAATGTGATATGCTTCTAAAACAGAAGGAAGAACTAAACCAACTCAGTCAAGGTTAGACCATATGAGTCTGCCGTTTCCCACAGAGCTTTACCCAAGTACAGTCTCTAGTTCTGGGCTTACCTGGTAGATTGTAATAATTCTAGATTTTTCTTCCATGTTTAGTCTATTAGAATTTTCAGAATCTTGTTTCCTTCAGCAACAATTGGGCAGTTTCTCCTCTGTGTCCTTAAAAACAAAACCAGTTTTAAAATCAAAGTCTTATGTTTATACACCACACAGTAACAAATCTTGCTGTACTTTTTGTAAACGATTTTGTGCAAAAGATGAAACAAATGGGAGATCATAACCTTGCTACTTCTTTGCACCACTTCAAAAACTGCACTTGCTTTAAAGATTATTTACATTCTTCAAGAGCAGCTGCAGACTGATTACTCCATAGTCATACTATACTAAAAACGAAGTGTAGTCATCTTCATTCATTCTGTTAAGCAAACTGATCCAGAGGATGAAAGACATGTTCCTTTTATGTGATGCTGTTATTCACAAAGGGAACAAAACTGCCCCCTCTGGTTGCACTGCTCAGTGGGCTAGCCATGTGTCAGTAGCCTTCTGTGCTCACAGCTCAGCCCCAAGTGTTCAGTCCAATCACACCACAAATCTCACAGACTTTTGATGGGGGTCTTTTGGAGCAGATCTAATTGATAATTATCTTCTTAAGTATTAAAATAACCCTGACTTTCAGACAGAAACATGCATGTGAGCTTGGGTGCCTTAAATTCCATCATCTTTCTGTCTTTATGACAGAGCAGGGCAAAAAGGTCATGATTTACTGTCAGTGTCATTTGTTTTGTTTAAGAAAAATAAACTCCCATTTGATTCAGCAGACAGATACTAAGCAGGTCTCTCCTTTCTCAGATCATGATGCTGTCTTGCTGCAAATGCATCAGTTGCAGTCTGACATAGAAGCAAGTAATAGCCTAGCAGTGGAGAAAGAAGAAACAGCAAGAAAGGAGATTGATGAACTGAAGGTACAGATACAGGAATGCCTGTTGGCCAGGGAACATGAGAAAAATGTGAGTGCTATTGCAAGCCTTCTCTTTTCAGACTTCTTGGGGCAATAGGCAGGTATGCAGTAGACCCCAGTTCTGTCATGCCTGCTGATACCTGCTTGGAGCTGTTCACTCTGACAACTTGCTCATGACCTGAAACACCATCATTGTCAACCACCATTATTTGTTGTTCCCTGTCTTCCCAAGGAAAGATGTTTCCTGTCAGATATGTGACTGGTTTGTAAAAGTCAATCCTTTTATTTTGTTTGGCTGATAAAATGTCTTCAGAGAACCATTATGGAACCAGGAAGACAGACTCCCAAAAGTAATAAGCAGGTCCCTGAAAGATGTAGCCAACTAGATTGTCACTAGTGCTTTCTGGTTTAAAAAGCAACCATTCCACAAAAACAACCACGAAAAATAAGTCTAGCTTTCTCCCTAGGGGAGTCTTCATGGGCTGCAAATGTCATGATATCTCTCCAATTCACTCTTCCCATTTGCTACAGGTTTCAGAACTAGAGGAATCAACAAGAGACTTGAACAGCAAGCACTTCCATTCTCCAGAAAACTGTGTGGTGGAACAGAATGGAGAGGTAGCAGCTGCAGACATCATTCAACTTCAGAAGGACAACAGAGAGCTGGAACAGCAAATTGCTGAGAAAAACAAGGTGAACTGAAACAGCTGTTGGTCTTTTCCCCAAGCTGAATAATTGGTGCCACCCATGCTGCAGCCTTAGAAGGACAGTCTTACCAAAATGGCAGATCCAATATGGATCTAGTATCCAGTAGGTTGGTTTTTTTTCTCTGGATTGTACAAGGATGTAGCCACAGTGGAAAAAACTATGGCCAGAATTGTAGGAATCCTTATCTGTTTTGGAGGAAAGATGCACCACATGATAGGATTTACATCTATTCTGTGGAGCCCTGTTGTGTGAATTCAGTTCACTTCCATTGTGCTGTTGCATGAAAGCCCAAGTATCCTGTCACACACCTGCTAATATGTGCTGCTAGAGAGGCAAGACATTCAGGTTACTTCTTCAGAGCTGTCAGCATTGTTTAATGATTGTTTCATGGGTTTGTCCAGATATCTGTGGGTAAAAATGTGTCCTGACAATGAATATTGTATTAACACTGTCCTTTGCTGTGCTTCCAGTTGATAAAGCAGCTACAGCAAAGAATGACAGAACTGAAGAAAACTCTCCAGAAAGAGTTGGTAAGGGTTATGTTTTTTCAGTCTCTTTAGCTGGCACTTAGGACAGTTACTTGCACTAATTCCAAAAGCTTGGCTGCTGGCTAGAGCTTAATTTTTTTGCTAGGTATATCTGCACTTTACTTGTGTTTTCAGGCAGATTGGTGAACCCTTAAATTAAGGAAATATGTTATTCTGGATCATTTATTGAATGGATGGTGTGCCAGGCAGCCATCACCACTCAGCTCTTGCAACAGAGGATTTTAGCTACAGACCACCTGTGTTTGACCATCTTGGACCACCATTAGATTAATAGATTTCTGTAGAGCAAACAACTGAGCTTTGATTGCTTCTTGCCATTTAGCCAGTTTTTATCACAAGTGGTATCTGCCCCAGGGAGATCTCCCCATGTGGATCCAAGCCCTCTGTCTTGGGTATCTGACTGGATCCTCTCTCGGGGTCAAGCTGGCAGAGTCTACAATGTGCTTCTCTTCTTCTTTCTTTTAGAAAATAAGGCCTGACAGTGAGGTGCCTGAAGTACGTGAAAAAGCAAATCCTGAAGTGCCTAATGCTTCTGTAACTGTCACAAACAACTCTGATTTGAATGACTCCAGGGAGATAAACTTTGAATACCTTAAACATGTTGTACTAAAATTCATGTCCTGCCGGGAATCGGAGGTAAAGTTGTGCACTTGCCTTCTCTTGATGAGTCTCTTGTTCTCTCTAGAAGTGGCCACCTCTTACCTGCTAAGGACACTTCTGTGCTAGTTCTCTACTGCATCTTTCAAAATTGCTCATTGATTCAGGACAATGAAGCCAAATAGCTAACAGTGATAGGAGTGGAAATACAGATTATTATTAAGGAAAGGAAAGGGAAATGTGAATTTTGAAGAGGTAGTTATGTCTGGAAGTTAAAGACCTGAAGCTAAAAGACATTCCCTCTGCACTGCTCTCAAAAGTTTATGGAGTATGTAGACTGGTTGTCCATTTAAGAAAGACAGAAAGGGAAAAAAAAAGCCGAACACAAAACAAACCAAGAAAAAGACACAGACCACTTGCTGTTGATCTGTAAGAGTGCATCTGGAGCTCCTTCACATTCTCCACTTTGTGTCCAAAAAGTTAAAGGTAAAGGAGTCATGCCAACAATACACTTCAATTGCAAGTCAGTGGGTAAGATGGAGAAATAACTATGCAATTCCATGGTATCCTGAGTGCTTGCCTCCTTTACTAATGCTGCATTGTGTGCCCTGTTTGATAGTGTTGCACTTAAGTGTGTAGCCTGTTTAAAACAGCCTGATTCATAGCTCAGCTAACTTTTCAAAAGCTTAAGAAAACCAGGGTGCCACATGAGCCAACCTTCTTCTCTATTCTGACTAACTAGGCTCCCCATTTGTCTCCTTTCCCCTAAATGTGCAAGCCAGTGTTAAAGAACAGAAAGCCAGGAAATGCATGTGGAAGAAATAAGAGGCAGGCCATCCTAGTCTGTTGGAGGTGGGGATAGTGGATGGCTGCTGCTCTGCTCTTCACAGCTGTGACTAAAAAGTGTGTGACCAAACCTACAAGAAAAACTGTGCTGAACCATAGTCCAGAGTGTAGAGCCCAAGAGCATCACAAGCAACAAAATACTGTGGTTTCTTTCAGGCATTCCATCTAATTAAAGCTGTATCTGTGTTACTGAATTTTTCACAAGAGGAAGAAAACATGCTTAAAGAAACTTTGGAGTACAAGGTAAGGGTTCTGCTCTACTTGTAGTCTCTAATGGGACTTACAGCAAACTGAATGAAAATTCTTAGATGCTGAGAGATCATGAAAAGTATCTTTTTCAAATGTTAGCTATGGTAGTAAATCTAATTATTACAATGTTAGCTAATCACATACATACATGTCAGGAATTGTCCATCTCAGTGAGGGGAAATAGCAACTTTCCAGTGCTTTGTAGAAGCACAGTAACAGCACAGGTTTGTGCAGTGGACTCAGTCTGTGGAGGCAGGCTGGAAGCCTCTTGCTAGAGTACAGTCAGAAGTTTAAAAGCAGGAAGCTGAACTCATTGTTTGTTGTTTTGACATTAGGCTTAGATACCTACATCTGTTTCTTCTTTCCATTGCATAAAATGACTTCTGCATGTCATAGAATCATAGAATGTCCCTGGCTATGATTTCCCTCCATGCACTGCAGTCATCTCTGCCCACTCAGCTGGACACATTCAGTCTACATAGGGCTGCCACTGACAGAGATTTCCTTGCCATCTTGTTCAGGGACAGTTTAATACTAGACTGACTAAAGGTAGTGTATTTAAGTGACTGTAGCTTTGTAATTATTGTAAAGGAATATATGTGAGTGTTATCTTCAGTTATCTTCACTTGTGGAAAATGGATGCTGCTTCTTCCAGATTTGATTGTGTGAAACTCTTTCTTCAGTCTGAAGTCTGCAGCATTCTGCTCTATAAATAGTTCTTTCCATCAAGTGGTGGGGAGATGGATGCTTATGTATCTTATCCTTTCCTTTTCAAGTGTGAATCTAGCCTAACGTGTATTGTGCTTTCCTGTCCTAGATGTCATGGTTTGGGTCAAAGCCACCTCCCAGAGGCAGTATCCGGCCGTCTATCTCGAGCCCAAGGACAGTGTGGCCTTAAGGGAACCTGAAACTGGGCAGTCAGCATCTAGCCACTTTTTTCTGTGAAAAGAATGCTGAACACACTAATTCAGGTGTGTCTTAATCACTGTCATTGCAGTATTTTGTACAAGGGTTTTTGGCACTGTTTACAAAACTAATACTGTGCAAGGAGAAATTTTCACTACGAACTGAAACACCTCTTCTGGGTTGGAGTCAGGGACTGTTGTCTCAATGGTCTCTTAATGGAAGTCAGCTCCTTGTGCTCATCCTTCTCGTTTCCTTGGCACCAAATGGTAGCATTGACCTCAATAGTACTGGTGCTGGCAGTCCAAGCTTCTAAAGTTGCATCGGTTATGATGGTGATTGCAGCTTCTGTTATGGAGCACTAGAGCCAAGTAACTCTAGGCATGGGAAAGCTTCTTTGTCTCCCTGTGGAAAGCAAGCAACGGAGGAAAAAACAAATGGCAGTACTGGATTGGGGTTTTGCTGATTTGGAAAGCCTCTCAAAGGACAGGAGCAGGAGCTTTAACCAAAAAGAAGATATCTGCCTTGCCTTGTTATACTTACATAACTAATAGTTCCACTGTTTTTCATATCACTGTGTAATTTAAGGTGCATATATCCTGGCCTGCAGTCCTGAAGGCTGCATGTTGATTATTTAATTTGAGAGCACAACTTTAGAGTTGTCTGATTTTACTTTTCTTAAAGAAAAATAATATTTTAAATGGTCTTAATGATAGTACCTAATACTCAGTCGCCTTTCAAACTAATCTATTAGCCTGTACCATAGGTTGTTAGCATTGGGAAGAAGGGGGAATTAACCAGTTTAAATTTTTAAAGCTGAATTCCAGGTATTGTAAATGCACATTGAGAATACCTTTTATTTAAAAATAATTAAACAAATAAACTAGTGACAAAGAATGAAGAAGAATATTGGTACTAAACACTTTGATTTTTATTTCTTTCAAGTCTGCTAGCAACAAATCTTCATAACCAGTATCCAGCTCTTTGGTTGTGGTTTTCTGTACTTCAAATACTGATGCTTGAAAACTGTTATGCACATGTAGTGGGTTGTTAACTGTGTCCTGACTACACAGTAAAAGAAATGCTGCTCATGAGGTTTTTGGTTTTGAGGGCAAAATTCAGTTCTCCATGACTAACTCTTGGTTCCAGCAGTTTGCTTTCCTTCCGCCTTAAGGGGACCAAGGTGGCACTTGCCTCGCAGAGTGGAAGCACAATTTTGTCCATAGTTATTACCACTACTGTGAAATCTAGAAGAAAATGGGAGGCAGCACTAAAACTGACTTCTGTAAAGTGTGACATCTCAAGAAAACCACATATGTATGGATTTGAGCAGGCTGCAGTTCTGGTAGTTGTCTTGCAATGAGGTTTGTGTTACTAACAATACTTTTATTAAATATATCCAAGGAAATTCACCCTATTCTCTAGCAGAGATGCTGTCACTGCTCAGGTTTTTAACTGCTGACTGGGGTCTGGATGACCGTGGTGGTGGCAGTTGAGGGGCAGTGTTGGAGTGGCAGCACATGAGCTGCTTCCATGCACACCCCTGCTGCGGTAGAGATGGAAGTGTCCTTCCAGTTATTGGAGCAGTAAATGTGCTGCAAGTCTACCCCTGGGCTGGCCTCCCCAATTTTGTTCCTCGGACACAGGTACTTGTGAGAGCAGTTACCTTAGCACAAGTGACACTCCTCGGTTTAGAGCTGGGTTGTATTTATTTGAAGTTAAAACAACAGGATTTTTTTAGTATCCTAAAGCTTCTCCAAAAAGGAGAGTCTTCAGTGACCTGATCTGTGGCACTGAATGATAGCATAGAGAAGTTTATGGGAAGAGCATAACTCTGCTCTAATATGAAAACAGACAATCAAAAAATAGATTTATATCAATTGTTTCTGTACTGAAACAAAGCAGGGGTATAATAACCCATTTGGTTCTGGGAAGATTTTATTCTTTTAAGGTTTTCTTCTCTAGACTGTCCCTTTGCCCTGATCTGTTCCTGGGGCACCTGAGACCAGGGGACAGGACTCCCAGGACTCCCTCTACTCACACTGATGCCTACTGCCTGACTCACCAGTTTATATTGATCCTGGCTTGAAAGGTCACTGCTGAACTTTAAAGAAAAGCAGCACAGGCAGCCTGGATAGAGTGACAACATAAGGTCTTAGTATGTATTCACTAACATAACTTCAGTTTAAGATTCCAAAGCTCATATAGGATCAGCCTAGCATTACCTAGTTAAGTGTTGAATTTTCTTTAGATATCAGAGCAAGAATAGTGTGTATACATCTATTAAAAAGCTAATGCACTTTCCCTTGTATAACAGTGGTATACAAAATCCTTTCTATGGCCATTGAATTTCTTTCCTTCTGTGCTGTAAATATGGATTGTATTATGAAACACTATGACATTTGTGGTGCAATACATTTTTGGATCAAAACCCTAATCTTGATTTCTTTCTCTTTATAGTTTTGGCTGTCTCCACAGCTATGCTATAGCTATTTAAAATTGGGAGAGTTTTAAAGCATGAAATAAACCCCACCTTCTGTGCCCAGGGTAAGAAGGGATGTGTCAGCCAGGAAATTAAGGCCTTTCTTTCTCTTAGGGAGTGATGCCAGGAATAAGGCAGAGTGCTTCTGCCTCCCAAAATTGTCCCTCATAGCTGCTGCTGTGCTTTTAGTAGCTGATAAAAACAAAGACTGAATGGAGCAGGGCCTCCCTGAGCAGCTGCTTCACCTGGAGTACGCTCCTCTGTGCCAGAAGGCAGGCTCGTTCCTGGCCAGTGACCCTGCCAGATTCCTGGCACATGTCGGTGGGGCTCACTGACACTGTACAACCTCAGTGCTCCTGCCAAGGGTGCTGTAACTGATGGTGGGGATAGCAATGGCTGGAGTGGTTGTGTCCTTCTGTCTGGACAAATCTAGGATACAACCACCTCTCTGCATAATGAAGTATAGTGAAATAAGCTGCTTCCTTTACGTAAGTCCCTCAGAAGGTGAGGATGCACTTTTGACTTTCTAGGATGGACAGGAACGTAAGAATCAAACCATAGGTGATTGTTTTATATTCAAGTGCATCTTAGAAGCCTTGACTGTAACCCCTGAGCTTCATCTCCCCCCATGCAGCCAGCACAGTTGGATGTGGGCAAATTCTGTAATGTTGGGAGTGAAAAGCATTCATGCAAAGGTGGACACAGCTTACAACAGGTGCATTACTGGCCTGCTGTTCAACAAGGGCCAAACTTAACAATTGAGCAGAAAACAAGTGACTTTACTCGTGTGATCCAAGAACTTTATTGATGCAGCAGGCACTTCACATTGAAACCAACCCTGTAGTCCAGCTAGTCCTTCGACCACTTGTACAAACCTGCCATTCTAATAAGCACAACTCCAGCCATAAGCTGTCGGGATCGTGCACTGGCCAAGGACATCACTACCTCTGCAGTCAGCAGTACACACAGCATCTCGTGTCGCCACGCTTCAGTACAGCAGCATCTGAAAATACCTGTTCACTTACAGTGACAGGAGGCAGGAGTGTGCCTGCTCTCTGCCTTGGAAAGAAGGGATCAGGAGAACAGCTTAGCTCCGGTGTTTGATAGTTGGAATATGCAGGAATACCTTTACTCTTCCCCCACCACTAAGTTCCAAAGGAGGTTTCCATAGTATTTCAGTAGGTTGCAATCTCTAATAGATGGATCAGTCTCATTTCCTTCTTCTAGTCCAAACTGATCGTTGCCTTGGTTCATGTTAACAGTCTTTTAAACAGTCTTTCTTGCTGTAAGAACTCTTACTATGGAACCTAGGCCACCTACTGCTAATGCCTGTGAGGAGGGGAAAAGGAGAGAGGTTACAGAGTTACCATGTTGCAGCAAAAGTCATTTTAAAAGAACAAAGCATTAAGTCTTCAGGAACAGCAGAATGTTGTAGCTTTTCTCCAAAAGCTGACTTTCCACAGCTTGAACTCTTCCATGTCATTCTACCCCCCCCCTTTTTTTTTTTTCTCTCAGATCTTTAGAACAGTTCATTGGGAAAAATCTACTTGTTCTCTCCAGCACCTGCAGACCTGAACTCACTTGTTCTAATCTTAGGAAGCTTGTGCCTTACCTCCCATCTGTAAATATAGATGAGAATTGATCTTTGACTCAGATTGTTGCAGTACATACATAGTAATGTTCTGTAAATGTACTGTGACATAAGAACTGAGGGACTGAAGGGCAGACAAAACTGAATACAATCATTTAGTAACCCATTTGCCACTAAATCTGAAGAGAAAATTACATTCTAACCATCTTTTGGATCTAGGGAAGGATACTAATGTCTCACCTCCCATATCCCTGAACGGGAAAGGAGGAAGAGCTCGTTTCAGTGTCATTTGCATCCCTTCGTGTAAATAATGTATCCTTCTAAAGTCTAAAAGAAGATGGATGTGATCAGGCAAAAATAAACATTAAAGCTGACTGCTCAAGATAAGGTGTGTACACTTCCCAGAAGTAACTCAAATAGAGCCCAGTGGGTATCACAACAAAGGAAACAAGATTATGAACAGCAGGAGACACCTCACTGTCATTAGGAAATAGAGGGACACAAAGCATCCACTTGGAGCAGAACCTGCACACACGTAGCCATTCCCAAGTGACCAGACCTGACACATATGGGGACAGCAGCCCTCTTCCGGAGGACAGTCTGGTACTGCTGCTGAGCAGCTGACTCCTCTCAGAGCAAGCCACACATCTTACCAGTACTGCCACAAAGCTGAACACAAGCAAGGTTTGAAACCCTGCCCAGCCTTGTTCCTTTCAAAACAGAGGATGACATACTCTGCGTGTGCCTATGTGCCCTGCTGAGCACTGTCATCATTCCAGTCAGGGTGGTGTTGTGTAACCTTAACACAGTGAGAGCACTCACCCATGGTTACCTGAAATCAGTCTCCACTGGAAACAACAGAAAAAAAATAAAAATAGGGAAAAAGAAAATAAAAGAAGGAAAAAAGAAAATAAAAGAAGGAAAAAAGAAAATAAAAGAAGGAAAAAAGAAAATAAAAGAAGGAAAAAAGAAAAAAAGAGGCAGAAACACATTCTTGCCTGTACTTAGAAATTCCCCTCCTCCCCTGTCAAGGTTCCGCAAAGCCAGTGACAGCTGCTAATAGCTGGAGTCACTCTACACAAGTTCTGTCTCTGCATATCACAGGAAAAATCCTGTCCTTTTTGCAAACGACAGCAGCTCTAGCATTGGGCTGCACTGCTCCAGTGCTGGCGGGACAGGGAGCTGCAGCATTCCTGGGGATCATTTTTCCTAGGAGGAGCACTGGCAGCCAGTGCTGCAGCCAAATCCCTGCAGCCTAGGGAAGATTTCACTGGATTCCTGCCCGAGGGCAGTGGCACCAGCAGCTGCTCCATGTGCCTTGTCCTGTCACAGAGACAGAAGGTTCAACAGTCAGCTGTGGAACGCGTCCTGCCCTTCCTGCCTCACAACAGGCACTTCACAGGAACACCAGAGGACCGCTCCAGATCCCAGTGGTATCTCTGGAGGTCTCAAAAGTATCTCCTGTGCAAACCATGTTAGTAAACTGTGACACATATGCTGCTAGAAGCACTCAGCTGATGAAAACTGCCAGACCTGAACCAGCCTGAGCACCCACACAGCTGAACACTCAGCTACAAAGGAATGCTGCCAGCTACACCCTTCAACCACCCACATCTCCACTCCCAGCTCTTTATCCTTGCTGGGGCCACTGCTTCCTCCACCAGGTGCTGCCCAGCCTCAAGTCCCACCTCTCCCCCTGACTGAGGGTAAGCTCTGACACAAGCAAAGGCTTACTGAGTCCAAGCTCAAAGAGACCAAAGATAAGAGGAAACACCAGTTACTGTCCTGCACAGGACTGAGGCCCCCACCATCATCTGCTTCTCTTGCAGGGGTTCTCACAAAAGTCCTGACACCCTGTGGAGCATGGCTGAGCCAAAAACCACCAAACACATACCTTTTCATGCCACTGAAGTAATATTGCACTGCTATTTTCTGTTGGCTTTTCAAATCCTTTATAAATGTACTTCATTAACAAGTCAATGCCATTTCTGTCTAAGGAATTCACTGCTTGCTCTATTTCACTGCTTTTAAAAGATGTGAGGACTTTAAGCATGATTCCCTGGGCCTGCTCCTGTAAAGACAAGAAAAGGAGAATATTCTGAGAACCAGCTAAAGCTGGAAACGACCCCAACGTAAGTGTCTGACCAACTATGGGCAGAGGACCACTGGCCATGCTAACAGCTGGCTTCTTTCTGTAACCAAGTGGGTGAGCATCAGGAGTGAGGAGGAGGAAGGGGTGACCATGAGGGGATCACCTGTGCAGAACACGGCCCATGGCTGGTTAACAGCCCCGTGGTGCTAATGGAGTCTCTGGGGTAACACCAGTGCCACTGCAGAGCTCCCCCCGGCCCTGCCCGCCACGGCCCCGTACCTTCACCGCTGGGTTCTTGCTGTTCACCGGATGGCTCCGGATGGCAGCGTGGAAAGCTCGCAGCGCGTCCCCTGTGCAGCGCGGGGTCAAGGACTCAAACCGCTCCGGCAGTGGCACCGGCACCGGCCTAACGGCTCCGAGCGTCAGTACCGGGCACGAATTACGTCTTTAGAACCTCACCGTAACTTTCGGGGCCGCACACCGGGCGCTGTGCGGGACCAGAACCCTCGCCGCCCGGGACGACTAACGCGGGGACCTGGCCACAAAAGCTCGGTCACGGTCGCCTCGGCGCACCCCACTGGGGCCCGGCTCGGTGCTCGGATCCGGGCCCGGGGCCTTCCCGCTCTCCGCAGCACCCCCCCCCAAAGGATATTGCCTCAGCAGCGCCTCCACCTCGGGCCCTGCATCGGGCCCTGCAGCCGCCGCCGCCTCCTCGGGCTCCTCCACGAACCGGTTCTCGTCGTACTGGTCGATGTCGAGGCGACGGAAGCGAGAAGACAGTGTGCTCCGCGCCATGCCGCCGGCCCCGACACCGACCGGAGCCGGAAGCGGAACCACCGCCCGGCCGGAACTGGAACCCGAACCCGCAGCCGGACCCGCCCTGCCCCGCCCCGCCCGCAGAGGGGTGACCGCAGCCGGCTGAGGGGCAAGGAAGGGCTTTATTCGCCTTATTGACCCTCGAGGTAGGACTGACGTACCGTACGAGTTTATAAAAACACAAGGTATCTGAAAAAAATCTGAACAATGATTTTAATGTACAAATTCAGTCGCTGTAGCAGGTCTGTGTGTTTGGACAAAAATAAAAAGAAAATAAAAAGGGGGCAGGGGAACAGCCCTTCCGACCACTTTATTTGTATCACTAAAACACGCTGTGAGGAAGAGGAGGAGGGCTCGGCTCGGCTCACACGACACAGTCCCGCAGGGCCCTGACTTTGCTGCTGAAATCTCATAAAAACAAACAAAAAGCTGAACACCACACTGGGACCGAGCTGCTTCCCAGGAATCACCACTGGTAAAAGGAAAATGTTTCGTCTAAACCCAGAGATAGTTAAGAACTACATGCAGTAGTAAAAATTTTAAAGACATATTACAAACACTTTGAGATTAATCTAGGAGAAAGGAAAATAAGAAACTTGCTACAGACACCATAATACACAATAAATTTAGATAATTTAAAAAATAAAAAAGGCAAGAGGCAGCATTTCAGCAGCAAAGTGCTCAATAAAAAGTATATTGTAAAGGGACAGTAGAAGGGAGGAGGGAGACAGCAGGCAGGGAAGGGCTCAGAGGAAGTACGGCGTGGTTGTCCTAGGAGGAATTACACGTTCTGAGTCTGGAACTGCACGGAATAACTTTGGTTCTCTTGTATTTACATCTTTAAAGACCATGATTGATGCAATATTTCCACAGCGGTAGCAGTAATTGGGAGCAGACCATACCGTGACCAATTTCTCATCAAACATGAATTTATAGCCTTCGTGAACGAGCTGGTGTGCTCTGCAGATGAGTTTTAAGTTGTTGATGTGAACAAACTGTAAAGGAAAAGAAGGTCAGGTTTCTCCAAGCAGCTGCATGCCATCACCCACACACCAGCCTTCTCCTGGCTACAGCCCCAGCACATCCACAAGATGTTGGGGTTAGAGAGCAGCTTTTCACCCACTGCACTGGAAAAAACACCATTTAGGGTTTTGTTTTGAGACTGGAGCAGTGAGGAACAGCTGTGGAATACAGGTGATGGCTGTGAAGCCCAGGTCTGTGCCTTCCTGGATGTGCTGTGGAAAGGGCACAGACAGCGCGCGGCATGAGCATGGGGATCCCAACGCTGTCCAGCTGGGAAATGCAGCTGGGACAGTCAGAGCGTGTTAGCCCTGAGAGCTCTGCTCGCCATTTCCCAAAGTAACAAAAGTTAACTTGAGAATTAATTAAGAAAATGTTACTTTTTTTCTCTTATGTCCTTAGAAAATTATCCTACACAAACCCTAGTGATACAGGTTGTTCTTGCTGCATTACTATACTTTTTAAAAGCGAGCTCAGTATTCCCACACCTGGCAGTTCTAGTTATGCTTTTAAGTTCAAATGGCTCATTTTTTTCCAGTTGGCTGGAGAGAACCTTCTCCACCACCACGACTTACTTGAAAAGTTCATCATCTGGCAGTGCTCTGGCTCCATTCGTTGCTGGGGTAACTATCAAACTGAGCCAAAACTTCCATTTCTCTCGTACCTGCCACGACTTTATGTGGCACACGAGAGCTCATTACCTCGTTCGTCACCTTTGCACCGAAGAGCCAGCCTGCTCCGCGGGGACTGATCGCCCACGTGTCGACGTCTTCTGGGTCAGACCACACGAGGTCACAGAAGGCTCCTTTGTGGGGAATTTCCTGGTTACGTTCAATGGTTCGAATCTGATCGAGTGTCTTGATGTCTGGAGAGAGGCCACCGTGCACACAGAGAATCTGCTCATCTATTAGCTGGAGAGAAGACACACATGCAAAACACTACTTTAACCCAGCTCAGAACACTACCG
This sequence comes from Galbula dea, assembly GCA_013399015.1. Classification (NCBI taxonomy): domain Eukaryota; kingdom Metazoa; phylum Chordata; class Aves; order Piciformes; family Galbulidae; genus Galbula; species Galbula dea. The sequence continues at coordinate 166,693 of VWZX01000322.1, read as the reverse complement.
GCGTGACCCTTAACGGTCACTAATTCTAGCAGTCGTGTTTAGACAATCTAATTCTATTTGTGGGTTTTTACACTTACAGCTGCTATTGTGAGCATGTCAAACACTTTGGTGCAGTATCTCCAAGCATTAGCATTTCCGTATTTGGTTTGGCACTCATCTGTTGAACAGAGAATTTGTTTCTTCTTAGGGGGTCAGATAGAATTCAGACAGTGAGATCAGAGGCAAACGCTTCCAGCAGAACTCAAGAAGTCAGACATGTGACAAAAGCCCTGTCAGGGGCAGCACTGAACAGCAGGTGCCTCAGTCCCCTTCTGTGGGGAGGCCTGGCTGGGGGGGACCAAGGCACTGGTTAGTGAGTGACACACTGGCTTTGTGGCAGGTGTTATATACTTCCCAGGATTTCTTCAGATTTTATCAAAGCCTCACACAACAACGAAGTTCTCAAGCAATTTAACTCCCTCTGTTTTTCAAACAGTTGTCCTGCTGCTTATTTCTTGCCAGTGACATTTTCCCAGATGCTCACTGCTGGCACTAAAGGATTCCACAGCAAACTCTGAGACTGATTTTTAGCTGTACTGAAACTTAAAGAGAATTACAGTAACGTCACGAGTCAAGACAAAACCTTTCATTACAAGATACCAAAGCATATTCCCTATAATTTATGCCCTATCTCTAAAACTGAGCATGGCACCAAAAAAACCAAACAAAAAGCCCAGATGATGGAGGAAAAGAGCAGTGAGATCTGGAGCAAACCATGTTCTACATCACAAACACAATGATGATATTAACAAAGGACAACATTCAAGTTCTACTGAGCCTGCTTCCCACCCATGCCCAGGAAAGCCCCAGGTAGTGCTGCACTCAACGCAGGTTTCCCAGGGGAGATGCTGTCCCCGTTTATTACACATTAGTCCCCACTCTGAAATCATTCATATAAAGACTTACCATAAAATCCATACACTTGTGTTATCTGCCTGCTCTCATGATTGCCTCGTAACAGTGTGATACGATCAGGCCACTTAGCTTTTAGTGCAAGGAGGTAAGTGAAAGTCTCAAGACTATAATAACCTCTATCTACAAAGTCACCCTGCAAGTAGAAAAAAAATATTCATAAATGGAGAAACGGTCAAATGGAAAAAACACAAAGTGACACATCCAATCTAAATTCTCACAGCACATAAAGAAACCTAACACTGAAGGGACAACAAGATCTATCAGAACATGTTCTTTGGTCACTCAAGAGGTTTAGCTTTGAACTGGCCACCATCGCACTTACCCCAAGCTGCCCTGGCACACACCCAGTGGACCCCCCCTGGCTAAGGCAGGGTGCTGCTACAGCACCGGCACCACTCAGCATGATAGGCTTCATGTTCCTCTCTTCCTGCATCACTTTACTCGTACTTTATTCAACAAAATAAAGCCCATACATAGTAACCAGACAGCAAAAGCAAACACAGCACCAACAGCGAAGTCTGAAACTCGATGAGTGTATCAGGATTTAAACTATACACTCATATTTTAAATACCCGACGACAGACAAGGACAAGCCCAGCACACACGTACCATGAAGATGTAGTTGGTGTCGGGGACCTGACCGCCGGTCCTGAACAGTTCGCAAAGGTCGTAGAACTGCGGAGAGAGGCAGACCCGTGAGGGCTGGGCCTTCGGTGGGCACGGGCACCGGCACCGGGGGCTGCGCACGATGCCCCGGCGGGCACAACAAGGCCGGTCCCGCGGTACAGGGCGGCCGTGGGGCCTGGCGGCGGGGCCGCCCGCCGTTACCTGCCCGTGGATGTCCCCGCAGACGGTGACGGGCGTGGAGACAGGCTGGACATTGGACTCCTCCAGCAGCAAGTCGCACACATAGTCGCAGAGGCGCTACGGTAGAAGAGCGGGTCAGCACCGGGACCGGCACCGGCACCGGCACTAGTCCCGAGCCCAGCCAGGCCGGGCCGGGCCGTCCCAGCCCCGGCTCCCGCCCCCTGCCCGCCCACCGCGGCCGCACCTTGAGGTCGTTCTCAGGCAGGTACTTGCACAGCCGAGCGATCTCCACATACTTGTCCAGATCCAGAGGCGCCATCTTGGGACAGCAATTGGGGGCCGGAAGCGGGGCCCGGCACTTCCGGGGAGCGGCGCTGTCCACCGACGCCAACGGAAGCTCGGGGCACTTCCGGCGGGCGCGGGACGGAAGACAGCAGCAGCTTCCGCGCGGGGCTGGTCTCCAGTGAACGCTGGGCGGCTCGGTCCGCCATGGGGCCGCGGGCGCTGCCGCTGCTGGAGCCGGGGTGCCGGCCGCAGCCGGCCAAGTGGTGAGCGGGGAGAGAGGGGATCCTTGGTCCGGCCCGCCGTGGCTAAGTGCTAACCCTCGCTTCCCGCAGGTACCGGCTGTCGCCTCGCGGTGACCGGCCCTGCGGGCGCGTGGGCCATGGCTGCCTCTTCCTGCCGGGAGACGGCCCCAGCCCCGGCCGCGTCCTGCTGCTGGGCGGCGCAGACCCCTCCGGCGCCTTCGCGGACGCTCACTTTGTGGAGCTGGGTGAGGGCCGGGACGGGAGGAAGGAACGGGTAGGGGCCGCCGGGCCGCCGCCGACCGCGCTCTCCGCTGCCCGCAGGCTCGCACCGCTGGGTCGCGGCCGACTGGAGCGGGCTGCGGCCCCGCTACGAACACGCCACGTTCCTGCCTGCCGCTGACCGGCCTCGCCTCTGGGTCTTCGGCGGCGCTCACCCGGCTGGGAACCGGAGCTGCGTGCAGGTGCTGGACCTGGGTGAGTGCTGGAGGAGGGGCGTACCGAGCCTCAGACTGCCGAAGGACCGGTCAGTCGCCCAGGGCTCCCCTCCAAGTTTGGTGTCCATGCTCACCCCGCTGTTGGAGCAGGGCCCGGAGTTGGCTCCGAGGTAGAGCTGCCAGAGGCAGGCCAGCCGCAAAGCTCCTGCCAGGCTCCTTCATAGTGTCTGTTACCTGGGAGGGGGAGTGGAACGGGTTTTCTGTTACCGTGTTGATTACTTTGTTAATCAAATGTCTTAGAAATAGGAACCTGGGAGAGTCCTGAAGTGAGTGGTGTGCAGCCATTGCCTAGGACGTTTCATACCTCCTCAGCAGCTATAGGAGACTGTCTGTATGTGTTTGGAGGAGGAGATAAAGGAGCAGAACCAGTGAAAGACCAGCAGCTTCACGTGTTTGACACAGGTACTTCTGAATGCAAAAAGGGCTGTTACTTCAAACAGTGGAGTGCATCCCCTATTCAATGGGAGGTCTGCTCTGCAGATTCAGTCAAAGACATGGAAATGTGGGGCTTCTGTTCTGGCTATGAGTCTTAAATGGATGGCTTGATGTCCCTCACTTATCTTTATATAGTCACTGGGAATTTGGGCCAAAATGGCAGTGCAGAGAAGTACTGTGGGAGACAAGAGTGGTTTGTCACATTTACCAGCAGCTGATTCCATAGTGGCTATCAAAGTTACTCTGTTCATTCTTAGAGCCTGTGTACACCAGAAAGGGTTTGCTTTCCAGTTTTTCCAGGATTGCCTGGGTTTATGATAGAGCATTAACTCTTTCCTGACCCTGCTGGAGGTGCTGCCTTAGAAAGCTTCAGCAGGGCTCTGGTGTCACCAGTTATTAGAGCTTCCAGAGTTTTCTTCCTAATGCACATTATTCCCATTTTTAGCCACCTTGACCTGGTCCCAGCCAGATACTCATGGTGAGCCTCCCTCTCCTCGGCATGGACACATTGTGGTTGCAGTTGGGACCAAACTCTTCATCCATGGAGGCTTAGCTGGAGATATTTTTTACAGTGATCTGTTCTGCATTGATATAAGTAAGTGTTGATATAGGTACCACAGAGCAGTAGCTGCTGTGTGATATGATCAGTTCATAGGTGCTTAAAATATTACCCTATTTGTTTAAAACAGAACTTGTGGGGTTTTTATAATGCATAATCACAGACATGTTTCTCTCTAACAGATGATATGAGATGGGTTAAGATTCCAGCCACTGGTGATGTCCCTGGAGCACGGGCATCCCACTCCTCAGCTGTGTTTAAAGACCACTTGTACATTTTTGGTGGAATAGGTCCAGATGGGACACTAGACACTATGTACAAGTATCACACAGGTAGGGAGAACTTTCAGCTGTGTGTTGGAAAATACAGTACCTGCTCAGTTCCAGGGCCTCAGCCCCTGGCACTGTCATTGCATTGGGGTGACAAAGACTAAAGGCTCTGTGATCTCGAGAGCTAGGCTAGTTAATGATGTCACTATCCCAGCATGCTTTTTAAGCCTCTGGAGCTGCATTTAAAGATGTGGATGTGTCTTTGCCCTGCAGAGAAGCAGCACTGGACACTCCTGCAGTTCGATTCCCCTCTGCCTGCTGGAAGACTGGACCATGCCATGTGTGTCATTCCCTGGCCAGCTGGCAAGAGTGGAGATAGAGGACCTATCACCTGGGAGGACAAAGCTGGGACAAAGGTGACTGTGTCAGATGCCAAAGCTGGTTCCCTCCTGAAGAGTCAGGAGGAGAGTGCTGAAGGCACAGCTGTGCATCTGCTGCTGGTGTTTGGTGGGATGGACACACAGGGGGAGATATACAGGGACTGCCTGGTCAGTCTGATTGACTAGGAAAGCTGTATCCTAGCAGCACCAGCCTTTTCTACACAGCTTTTATAGTACTGTTAGATTAATACTTCTTTCCAATAAAGAAACTCTTACCCTCAAATGGATGGCACTGTGTTGATAGATTCCTGAGGTACAGCTGCTTTCTCTGCACACAGTCCTTCTGATGGTAAACACAGCCTGGAATGCTTCAGGCTGCTGTCACTTGAGCACAGGTTGCTGGATGCTTTGCGTTATGCCTGGACAGGTTTCCAGACAGACATTCTCACTGTTAGCTTCACAGACACTTCCATCTGCAAAGCCACAGCATTACTTGTAAACAGGGCTTTTGTGCGGGTGATCCAAGTTTTAGCTTTTCTAGTTTTCATTCATTTGCAGAACAGTGAAACAGTTGTTCCCCCACAGCAGGCAAAGTGCAAAGTGCTGAGTGGTTTTAGAGCTAATGGAGCAGGCACCACAAAAGCTCCTTCTGTACTCAGTGCAGTTTATCTAATCCATGGATGGGATAAGGATCACAGTTAAAAATAACTTGAGTTCTAAATAAGCTCACTCTTTTCATCCAGAAAACTCCCTCTCCAGGCTCTTTAGAGAAACTGCACAAGCAAAGAGACCACACACCCCCAGCAGTTATTCAGGTTTACTATCCTTCTCCTTACAAGGATCTCTTGCATCATAAACCTCAGTACAGTTTGAAGTACACCAGCACACTTCAGAAGCAGCACGTAGCACTTCCTCAGGAGTCCCCACTGAACCAAGGGCAAGCAATGCCAAACCTCCAGAGGTGTTGTCACCATCCATTCCTCACCCCCAGAACAGATTGCTTGAGCAAGATGAGGTCAAGTTTCCTTGGGAGACCTTCAAGTGCTCAGCAGTAGCCCTAAGGCAGAGATTCTCACAAGCTGTCAGTATTTACAGCTTTCAAGCCTCTCCACCTTTACTTCCCGACTTCTCACGAAGTACACCCAAGGCCCACTTCCAGAGAAGCTTCAGGAGGTAGGTGTAAAGCTCACCCAAGGATAGGGCTGCTACCATGCTCATCAGCCCCTGGAAGGCTGTCCATGAAAGGGTGCCAGGCCCACAGTTGTTCCAAATACTGGCATTTAGGCATAATCCACAAGCTACTGTAACTATGCAATGGAAAACAAGCTAGAGCAAATCCCAGTGTAAATAACAAATTTATTGTGGTCACTTCAGGTAGAAAAACTCTACACCAAGTTCACATGACCAAGCTGTTAAATAGAATGCTTCCAATGCCAATGCTTGTAAACCCATTTCTCATTTACACTCCCCCTCTACCCTGCCCTCCCCAGACACAAGCACCTGCTAACGAAAAGCAGTATACAGCCACTTTGGGCTAGCGTTTCCAGCTCCACTCACGAGTGAAGATCCAAAGGTACATTCCAAATTAAGAGTTCAATATTTTAAACAAGTGTTCCTGAGTCCAATATATACACACAACATTTGCAGATGCCAATATCTACAACTCATCCTTCTCTCCTGCCTCTTCGTCACCTGGGGGAGGGCCTGCACTTCCATAGAGCTTGCTAACAATTGGCTGAACAACTTCCTCCAGCTCCTTCTTTTTGGCTTTGAAGTCTTCAATGTCTGCATCCTGATGGCTTTCAAGCCACTCAATCTTTTCCTCTACTGCTTTCTCTATTGTTTCTTTGTCATCAGAGGACAGCTTACCACCCAGCTTCTCTTTGTCCCCGATCTGATTCTTCAGAGAATAGGCATAGCTCTCCAGCTCATTTCGGGCATCAATGCGTTCTTTAAGCTTCTTGTCCTCCTCAGCAAACTTCTCAGCATCATTAACCATCCTCTCAATCTCTTCTGGTGTCAGCCTATTCTGATCATTTGTGATGGTGATCTTGTTTTTGTTCCCAGTGCCCTTGTCTTCAGCTGTGACCCTGAGGATTCCATTCACATCTATCTCGAAGGTAACCTCAATCTGGGGGACACCCCGAGGGGCAGGTGGGATTCCAGTCAGATCAAACGTTCCCAGAAGATGATTATCCTTGGTAAGGGGACGCTCACCTGGAAGATAAAAATCAGATTTGGTTTCTTTCTTTCCTAGCTGTGGGTTAAAGGTTTTAATTCCAGCCTGAGAGCTTCTAGACACCTCCTACAGCATCACCCCTCTTACTCTGAACAGCTTTTCAGAGTAGAATCACAGGAAAAGGCACTTATGAAAGAAGTCTGTTCAGCTTTTGATACAGATAAAGCAGCCTCAGAGCTAGCACTGTTACCAAGCTTTTCTCCATACAGAAATATCCATAACCATCTAGAAGTGTCTACACCCTTTGTGACAAAACAGTAGCAAGTACTGAAGTCCTACAGATTCCAGCTGTTACATAGGTCACCACAGGTAACACCTACCTTCATAGACCTTGATTGTGACAGTTGGCTGGTTGTCAGAAGCTGTGGAGAAGATCTGGGACTTCTTTGTGGGAACAACAGTGTTTCTTGGGATCAGTTTAGTCATCACACCACCAACAGTCTCGATGCCAAGTGTCAGAGGACAGACATCAAGCAACACCAAGTCACCTGTAAGGTCAAGGGTAAGACTGATATTACTTCAAGCCAGAAAATACCCCATCACTGCAAACAGGGTCCTGAGGTCTCAAGAGACAGAATTCAGTACATCTGTCAGTAATAAATGCCCACTGTTCTGAGTCACTCTTGCACTGATGGTGAGCATGTCATTACCTGTGTCTTGGTCCCCAGAGAGAACACCAGCCTGCACAGCTGCACCATAGGCTACAGCCTCATCTGGATTAATGCCACGAGAAGGCTCTTTCCCATTGAAGAACTCTTTAACGAGTTGTTGTATTTTGGGGATACGAGTAGAGCCACCAACAAGAACAATCTCATCAATGTCAGACTTCTTCAGGTCAGAGTCTTCCAGAACCTTCTGAACAGGCTTCATAGTGGAACGGAACAGATCCTAGGAAGACAAAAAGCACAAGACTGTAAAACACTATTCCCACATGCCCAGCCTCTGAATTATGGGGCCTGAGGGTACAAACAGCAACCACTATGGAGGAGGAACATCATCTGGCTTACGACCAGCCTTGACAAAGCCTCAGCTGTCAACCAATGTACACAGCCCCAGCTACACTGGCAGGGAGCAGCTGCCTGCTCTTTAGTGCAAGCAGAAGTTATTTATACTCCTAATTGCAGTGTCAAAGTTCACATATCCCATCTAGAGCTGAAGCAATGTAACTTTACCTTTCTAAACTTACCATGTTCAGCTCCTCAAACTTGGCTCGAGTAAGCGTCTCAGAGAAATCCTCTCCCTCAAAGAAGGATTCTATTTCAATTCTAGCCTGGTGCTGAGATGACAAGGCTCGTTTTGCTTTCTCCACTTCTCGTCTTAACTTCTGCACAGCTCTGTTATCCTTCCTGACATCTTTTCCAGTTTTCTTCTTGTAGAGTTTGATGAAGTGTTCCATAACACGCTGATCAAAATCTTCTCCACCCAGGTGAGTGTCACCATTAGTAGCCACAACTTCAAAGACTCCATTGTCAATTGTGAGGAGGGAGACATCGAAAGTTCCACCACCCAAGTCAAACACGAGGATATTCTTTTCCCCCTCTCTTTTGTCCAATCCATAGGCAATGGCAGCAGCTGTTCTGTAGAGGGAACAGACAATTCAGAACACAGGGACCACCACCCCCCACTTCCCCAGCAGGCAGGGCAGGGCAGGCTACTCACGGCTCATTAATAATTCTCATCACATTCAGCCCAGCAATAGTGCCAGCATCCTTTGTAGCCTGGCGCTGAGCATCATTGAAGTAGGCTGGCACAGTAACAACAGCATGGGTAACCTGAATCAGGAGCAAGAAGCAATTTTGTTATAGAATTCAGAAGGAAAACACATAGCTTTTAACTAACCATAGCAATGCTGACAACAAGCAGCCTATGTTCTTTAAAGAGAAGTAAAACTCCACCATCTGCTGAAGCCATCCAGCTGGGCTGCTAACGGCTCAGCAGCACTGATGAGTTTAGGAATGCATGGTTAGTGCACAGATTCAGTCCATCCATCTTTAGTTTTGTAAAGCTGCTGCTTTAGGTTCTGATTAGTAGCATTCATGAACTTACTTTCTTCCCCAAGTAAGCTTCTGCAGTTTCCTTCATCTTTGTCAGTACCATAGCAGAAATTTCTTCAGGAGCAAACGTTTTTGTCTGTCCACCTCCAACATCAACTTGAATATGGGGCTTGGCTTTCTTTTCAACAACCTGAAATGAATAACGTATAGTGTTCTATTCAACCATTCATACAATTATCCCCACCCGTTCAAGTGTGTGTTTATCTGAAGATCAAGCAAACCCTTGATGTAACAGTAACAGATGTACTATCTGAATACTAACTTATGTAAGGAACTGCCGTCTGTATACCACAGCCACATCACTGCACCCACACCCTCCACGGAAGGCTAGGGAACTGCAGGGCTGCTCAAAAGGGCACCATGATTCAGTAGCTTTTTCTGACTAAACAGGTCAGTCCCCCTCCCACCCTTATGTTTGGGGCCCACCTTGAAGGGCAGGTATTTGATGTCCTGCTGCACTGAAGGGTCATTCCAAGTGCGGCCAATGAGCCGCTTGGCATCAAATACAGTGTTTTCAGGGTTGGATGTAAGCTGGTTCTTTGCAGCATCCCCAATCAAGCGCTCCCCCTCGGGCGTGAACGCCACGTAGGATGGCGTGATGCGGTTCCCCTGGTCGTTGGCAATGATTTCCACGCGGCCATTCTTGAAGACGCCCACGCTAAGGGGTAGCAAAGCAGTCAGACGGCGCTAGGACCTCCACTCCCCCCCACACCTACTTCCCCTAACACTGAGGTCTAGCACCCTCATTGGGCTCACAGACCTGCCGCCCCCTCCCATCCGAGGCCTGTTCCCCACGCACCATGAGTAGGTGGTGCCCAGATCGATTCCCACCACCGTGCCCACGTCCTCCTTTTTCTCTTCGTCGTCCGCCCGTACGGCGCCCAGCACCAGCAGCGCCAACAGTAGGTGCCTCATGTCGCCCGCTCCGCCCTGCCAGAAACCATCGGTCACAAAATGGAGGCGCCACGTGCGCGGCCAGCGGCAGCTGGTATCCCACCGCTCCCCTCCCTCCCTCCCCCGATTAGCCTAGGTCTCCCCGTGCGCTCTCAGGCCCCAAACCGCTGCTCTTACCGTCCCCAAGGAAACGCCGCGCCCCAAACTGCTGCTGATGGCCCAGGCCGCGCCGTCCGCCCTTATATACCTTCCGTTACTCCTTCGTGGAGGCTGACCATTGGCTACGGGGCCCTCGCTGGAGCCTTTCCATTGGTTGGCTGCTACTAAGCTGGCCTTCCTTGATTGGCGAGAGTCAGGCGGTCCCTCTGACATGCTGGCGCGCCCCCCTCCCGCCATCCCATTGGTTCATCCCGCCAGCGTCGCGGACCTATCAACATAGAAGCGTGAGCCAAGCGGAGGGAGGCTATTGGTTGCGGGCAGCCGCCATGACTAGGCCAGGGCAGGGTACGGGGGGATGTTCTGGAAGTTTCCATGGTTACCGACTACCCCCCGGTTCCCGGAGCCCTCCATGGCGGGGGGTAGGCCCTAGCGACCCGCGCACCCGCGACGCCGTCTGTCCTGGGGCTCCCACAGCAGCCTCGACGGCGCTCTCGGGACTAGCAGGACCCATGAGGGGGCTACAGGGAGGCAGGGGTAGCACCAAGGCCTGGCTGTGTGTGCACATCCCTCTGCAGCCGACCGGGGCCTGGCACAGCAAGGCTTTCTGAGCCCACGGACCGACACCCCCTAGCTCCCGGTCCTGAGCAGCCGCCGAAGCTCCGAGGACAAGATGATAATGTGGGCAGCTAGCCCTGAGGAGATGTAGGTACCTTCATGTTAGCCTCAGGGTGTGGATCCCAGCCAGGGCTTCACCCTGTGCAAGGACACTGTGCTGTGCACTGGAACCAGGCAGGCAGGCAGCCAGCCAGCCAGCCAGTGGAGCTCTCAAGGAAGGGACTTGGCATCCTCTGAACTGTCATGTCCTGACACTGAGTCACCATGTCCTAATTCAGATCGAATTTGCTTCACAGTATTACATCAGCCTCTTGGTTTCTTGGGTTGGGAAACTCCATTGGAAGGTGAAGGCATTGTCCTTAGGAGGATAGGTCCACCCAGATCACCCCTAGGTGCTATGGCTGATGGGCCTGGCTGCATCTCTGCTGTCCGTTGCCTTACACGTATGTGAATCATACATACATAGGTTATCTACCTGTTTATATTTAAAACCACGTTTTAAAATTACAAACTGCATTACAAAAAAGGTTACAACTACAAAACTTAAGTTTTGAGTGACTGAAGAGTAACATAAGGAGAGAAATTAGAAATTGTTCATTCCCTTTTGGATCATATCAGATCTGCAGTCTAACAGCAGTAAGGGTAATTCTAGTGAACACAATTTTTGGTAATTGTAGTATAAAACAGTGGTTACAAATAGAGAGAGGCGCTGCTGTGTTCAGGCAGCATTCTGTGAGTGCAAATGACTTGTATTTAAGAGTTACTTCTTATGCCAGCCTGGATTTTTTACGATTGTGAAGTGAGGCATTGTCAAAAGACTTCATGGGTACTCAACACACATCTGGAAATGCCATTTTGATCTTGATACTGTTCTTTCAATTTTGAAGTATATTTTGTGTCCTTCATATCTGTTTGTGGTTCTCATTTTGTAGGTGAATTGCATCTGCATTGCGTTCACATTGTTTTTTCTCCTTTGAAAAATCCCGAGGTGTCTGATGAAAATTATTTAGCATAGTGCTTGGCAGAGAATTATCTCCCAGTGCAAACCATGTGTCCTGAGAACCGTAAATAATGTAAATGTTTTATTTCTTGTTAGTAAACCTTGTGCAGACAAGGAGTGGGAGCAGTTTCATACTTCTAGGCCATAGGCTCATTTTCCTCAGGGGAGTGATTTGGTAAATATGGCCAGTTATTCTGTGTTACTGTTGGAAATACAGCCTGACAGTTGCCTGTGTGGTACTAGGTGTAACAGTTTGCTGGTGCCTTGTGTGTTTGGGCTTGATGAACATTTTTGTGTTAAATTTCAGTTTGCTGTAGTTGTTTCTAAGATGTTATTTGGATACCAGAAGTTCAGTTACGTAAGATGTTCTCTTTTATCAGAGAAGAGATTTCAGGGCAGTAACTATGTCAGCAAAAGGCACATAGACAATATTTTGGAGAGCAAGACATACAAAGTATAAATATTTGACTTTTGTTTTGAGTTCCCTGGTAAGAAGAGCTTTGCAGATAACTTGGGCATAGAAAGCAAGCAGCTGTGGTGGCTCAGGCGTCTCCCTTTCCCACAAAAATTGCCACCAAACCTGGATGCCATGCCCTTCCTCACAGAGTGCTGGGGAACTCATCAGTCCTGGGGGGCCTGTGGCACTGAATCATGTTAAGAGCCCTGGCCAATTGCTGGCATTGTGCCCTGTAACAGGCATCTCTCTGCATGAGGCCTGTGCCAGGCTGACCTAGGCTGCAGTTGGTACGGATGTGCCTCCAACTGCCATTTCTTTCCCCTCAGAGAACAGGCTTCTTAAATCGTCTGTTAGGACATGTTTTCACATAACATATTATGTCCTACTATTTAGTTTTCATTAGTATTTCTACTGAGTATAATATTTGACTTCAGTATGTTGTGAGGAGGGATCACATGCACTGGAAGTGGGTTTGGTCCCTGCAGATCAATCACAGTGTGACCTTAGCATCATCTTCTGTCAGTCTGAGCCTCTTGTTTCCTTGTGTGGTTGTACCAAGCCCTGTCACGTGTCAGTGATAGTTATGCATTTTCTGAGAGTCTCAAAAAGAAGGGTAAAGTGAAAACAATTCTGTGACTGTGTTGCATTAACCAGGTCTTAGGCTGCAATTACATATTTTGCTATTTGTGATGAAGCAATAGCAATTATGTAGGCTGGATTGCTCCATACACTTTCCACTTGGCATACCTGCCTGTTAACCTTTGCTGTGCATTTTGACCTTCTGTAATGGCTGACACTTAACAGATCTGACCTGTTGGTAAAGGACGTGGAGATGAAATGCACCATATAGAGATGTCCTATGGCAAGGTTCCAGGTACCTAAATTGCCTCTACAACAGGGATTGAGCCTCTGCAGTGCTCAATTCCCCTCAAAACTCAACCCAACCAAGTCCACATCAACCCCCTCTCCAGACCCCAGTGCTGAGCCCCTATCTTCCCCATTCCTCCCCTACACTATATGTGTTTTATTTTTAAATAGCTCCTTTCTTTATTCCACTCTGTTCTGCCCATTTTTCACCCTGGCAAGTAGCACCTTGACTCCGAGGAAAGAGCTATGCTGAGGGTGGAGATTCTGCCACAGAATTGTAGGATCACAGGATGGATGATTCTATGAATCCATGATTCTGTGATTCTGTGAATATTTGATACTGTGATTCTATGAGTCATTGATTCCATGATGGACCCTCCACCCTCGGCACCACTCTCGCCCCAGAACGTAGCCACCAGAGTGAAAACCAGACAGACTGGGCATGGGCTAGATAAAGTGCTATTTAAAAATAAAATACATATAGTGTGTGGGGCGAATGGGGAGGTTAGGGGCTTACCACTGGGTTTTGTCGGGATGAGCTCCATCTCTTGAGGAGGAGGCGGCACACGGTCTGCCACACAGGGGGCTGGGAGCGGAGGTAACCTCCCCCCACCCCGGCCCTGGCCAAGGGACTACATGTCCCAGGAGCGCGGTGGCCGGTTCCCGCCCGCCGCCTGCGCAGTGCCGCGCCTGGCCCGGGGCCGCAGCGGTAGCCGGGCGGCGGCGGAGCCGGGGCGCTGGCCAGGGGTAAGGAGCCGCGCTCGTACTCTCACCCTCCACCTTCCGTGATTTGGCTTCTCTCCCCTCGCCGCGTTGCTCTGGGGAGGAGCGGGGAGTTGTGGGGTGAGGGGTGGGAAGGCGAGGTCAGGCCGCCCCCGCTGGGCCGGGGCCTGACAAAACCCTTGGGTTTCTCGGGGAAGCGAGCGGGAAGGCTGGCGGCAGCGCTGCGGGGACGGAGCCCTGTGTGGGTAGGCTGGATCTGTGCCCATGTAATCCCCGGGGATGGGGGTTTGTCCCGAGCCATGTGCAGTGAGGGGCCGGGAGGAGGG